>MU779052.1:24123-35323 GCA_026770625.1 Nicotiana glauca | reverse complement strand
TTCTTCATTATTGGAGCGTATCCGTGATCGGTAGTTTGATGATCCTCATTTATGTGTCCTGAGAGACACTGTGCATCGTGGAGGTGCCACGAAGGTGACTTTAGATGCAGATGGTGTTTTCAGGTTGCAGGGGGCGAGTATGTGTTCCCAATGTCGATGGTATTCGAGAGTTGATCTTCGCGGAGGCCCATAGTTCTCGGTATTCTATTCACCCGGGCGTCGCGAAGATGTATCAGGACTTGCGGCAGCATTATTGGTGGCGTAGGATGAAGAAGGACATTGTTGCATATGTGGCTCGATGTTTGAATTGTCAGCAGGTCAAGTATGAGCATCAGAGGCCTGGTGGTGTGTTTCAGAGGATTGAGCTTCCCGAGTGGAAGTGGGAGCGGATTACCATGGACTTCGTTACTGGACTTCCGGTGACCCGGAAGAAGTTTGATGCTATTTGGGTCATTGTTGATAGGCTGACCAAGTCAGCACATTTCATTCCTGTTGCCACCACCTATTCATCAGAGAGACTTGCTGAGATCTACATCCGAGAGATTGTTCGCCTTCATGGTGTGCCGACATCCATCATTTCGGATCGGGGTACGCAGTTTACCTCGCGCTTTTGGAGAGCAGTTCAGCAGGAGTTAGGCACCCAAGTACAGTTGAGTACAGCATTCCATCCTCAGATGGACGGTCAGTCCGAGAGGACTATTCAGATATTGGAGGATATGCTCCGAGCCTGTGTTATTGATTTTGGAGGCTCTTGGGACCAGTTTCTACCTTTAGCAGAGTTCGCCTACAACAACAGCTACCAATCCAGCATTCAGATGGCTCCTTATGAGGTGTTATATGGTAGACGATGTCGGTCTCCAGTTGGATGGTTCGAGCCGGAGAGGCATGGTTATTGGGTACAGATTTAGTCCAAAAGGCCTTGGATAAGGTCAAGATCATTCAGGACAAGCTTCGTTCGGCTCAGTCGCGGCAAAAGAGTTATGCGGATCGCAATGTTCGAGACGTAGCTTTCATGGTTGGTGAGCGAGTATTGCTCCGGGTATCGCCTATAAAGGGTGTGACAAGATTTGGGAAGAAGGGCAAGCTTAACCCTAGGTTCATTAGCCCATTTAAGATTCTTGATCGCGTGGGAGAGGTGGCTTATAGGCTTGCCTTGCCACCTAGCTTGTCAGTCGTGCATCCAGTATTTCATGTGTCTATGCTTCGGAGGTATCATGGAGATCCTACCCACGTGTTAGATTTCAGCACTGTCCAGTTGGACAAGGATCTGTCCTACGAGGAGGAACCGGTAGCTATTCTAGACCGGCAGGTTAGACAGTTGAGGTCGAAGAGTTTCCCTTCTGTGCGAGTTCAGTGGGGAGGTCAGCCTCCTGAGGCATCGACTTGGGAGTCCGAGTCTGATATGCGGAGCCGTTACCCTCATCTATTTCCTGACTCAAGTACTTTTTTCTTTTATCCGTTCGAGGACGAACGGTTGTTTTAGAGGTGGAGAATGTGACGACCCAAAGGGTCATCACCGTATTTCTCCCTTTTTTTGTGCTTCCGAGGCCTTGAAAACCTCATTTATTAGTTACCTCAATTTGCGTGCGCAGTCCAGGCGCGTAGCCGGAAAATTTATGTGTTGGAATATGTGAATTCTGTGAAAAATTTGAAGAATTTTGATATTAATACGATTATAGTTGACTTTGGTCAACATTTTTGGTAAACGGACCCGGACCCGAGATTGGACAGTCCCGGAAGGTCCGTAGAAAAATATGAGTCTCGGGCATGTGCCCGGAGTCGAAATCCGAGGTCTAGAACCTGAGTAAAAGAATTTTTCTGTTAAATTATTTTTCTGAAATTATTAAGGAAAATGAAAATGAAAATTTATTAAAAGACTATGATATCGGGCTTGTATTTTGGTTTCGTCGCCCGGTACAAGTCTTATATATTGTTTAAGCGCTTCCTGTAAAGTTTGGTTGAAACCGAACGTCGTTTGACGTATTTCGGACTATAAGTTCCAAGTTGGAAAGTTTATGAGTTTTGAAATGAAAATCATGAGCTTTGAGGCTCGATTCTAGATAAATGATGTTATTTTGGCAATTTGATCACGCGAGCAAGTTTGTAGGATATTTTTGGAGTTATGTGTATGTTTGGTTTGGAGCCCCGAGAGCTCGGGTGAGTTTTGAGTAGGTCCCGGGAGGCCTTAGGCTTAAAAATATCAGATGTTGCAGTGCAGCAGGTCCCACACGGCCGCGATGCATTTCTGCGCGGTCCGCGTGGACGGGTTCAGAAAAGCGTTGGTTTAGGCTCAGCCAGCGCGGCCGCGTACCAAAACAGTGCGGTCCGCGCTGGGTAGGTTCGGTGCGGCCGCGTGGCATTTCTGTGTGGTCCGCGCCAACCTTCAGTAAAGTATATAAATTCGAGATTTTCACCTATTTTTCACTTTTTCAAAACTCAAAACATAAGAGGCGATTTTTCAAACAATTCTTCTTCTTCAAAACGATTGGTAAGTAATTTCTAATTTATTTTCTTTACTCCTTAACATCTTTAAACATAATTTCAACTTCAAAACAAGAATTTTTATGGGGAAATTTGTAGACTTAGGGTAGAACTAGGGTTCCTAAATTGGGGGTTTTGGACCTCAATTTGGGGTCCGATTCCAAAATAAATTACATATCTGAGTTCATGGGGGGATGGGTAATCAGGTTTTAATTCGAACCTCAGGTTTTGATCACGTGGACCCGAGGGGGCATTTTGGAAATTTTTTAGTAAAACTTGGAAAAACCATTTTTATGCATTCAATCCAATTCATATAGTGTTTATTAAAGTAATTGAATAAATTTTGATTAGGTTCGAGCGAATTGGAAGTTGAATCACGAGGTTAAGCAATAGTTAAAGGTTAAGAGGACTTCAAGGCTTCGAGGTAAGTGTTTGGTCTAACCCTAGCTTGAGGGAATAGGATTAGAGTGTTTTGATTGCCATTTGCTAAACGATCGAGTACGGTGTATAGGCATGGTGACGAGTATCTATACACCGGTGTCTAGTATGACCGTGAGTCGTAAATGCTTTTAATTCGAAAGATATGACACATCTGCCTTGTTAAATTGATAACTTCCATGTAAAGTGTTGGATAAGAATGAAATGAAATAAAAGAGTTTGTGAAGCAATGATTCCCTTGCCGGGACGAGTAGACTGATACAATTGAATTCTCCCTTGTTGGGATAGTTGGGCTGTTAGTTGTACCCTTGCCGGGTTTAACTGTTATGGTGATATTTTTCCCTAATGGGACCTCCTTTGGAGAGATTATCAGTGTTATGAATTATATTATGGGATCGTGTGGCACGCCGACCACTTATGAATTATATTATGGGATCGTGTGGCACGCCGACCACTTATGAATTATATTATGGGATCGTGTGGAATGCCGACCACTTATGAATTATATTATGGGATCGTGTGGCACGCCGACCACTTATGAACTATACATTATGGGATAGTGTGGCGCGCCGTCCACTATAAAAATACATATACGTATCATGAAACCCGAAGTAGACCTGCTGTTTGTTTCTGATGTTCCATTTATCTAGCATTCCCCGATAGCATGTCCCCTCTCAGCCTTACTTTGTATTATTTTATTACTGTTTTTCTCGTACTTGTATATTGTAATTGCACAGGTTAAATGTGGTAGGACCTGTCTAGCCTCGTCACTACTTCGTCGGGGTTAGGCCAGGCACTTACCAGCATATAGGGTCGGTTGTGCTGATGATACACTTCTGTGTCTTTTTTGTGCACAGATCAGGAGGCAGCTTACGGACCGCCGCAGCAGTTCTAGACTGGGAGCCGACCTTCAGTCCAGAGACTCTCAGGTAGCTTAGCCGACGTCCGCGGGCTCGGAGTCTCATCTATGTCACTTTAGTTTGTTTATTTGTTTCGAGACAGACTCTTGTGTATTTTCTTTCAGACTGATGTTTTTAGTACTCTTTACTAGTCCGTGAGTAGTGACACCAAATACTGGGTAGAGGTGTATTTTTGAAATTTCCGCATTTTTATATCATTTTTATTAAAACTAAAGTCTTCGTCGCTTATTTAATTATTGTAGAATAATATGTTGTTGAGGGCGGATAAAGAAATGTTGTATTGTTTGGCTGGCCTAGCTACGTTAGTAGGCGCCATCACGACGCCCGATGGTGGGATAAATCCGGGTCGTGACACCTAGCCACGTGCATAGAGTACTCCCGTAATAATGTTGCAAAGCAATGCACATTGCTCCTTTTGAATTGGTTCCTCCAACATCCTAAAAGATATTCACATACAAGCATACAACAATTCCCAAAATAATTTTTTTGCGTACAAATGTGGAATAGATGTTTTCGAAAGTACCAAAAATCTCCACCTTGATCGAATATGGGCTATGGTAAATTTGATTCACTTTCTCAACATATGTTTTAGTGAGTACTACTTTCATTTTTACCATAAATACACAATCAAATTAAAACAATGCTTGAATAAGTAATTGGAAGAAAAATTCCATAGGCCTAGAGGAAAATTTATTTCTCTTTAAACATTCAATCCACTTCTTTTCTTACACCAAACACAAGAAGAGTGATTAAAAAACAAACAAATAAAAGGAACTTTCAGTAGTTTCTTCTCTGCTCTATGTTTAGTTTTACATGAAAGAAGAAAGTCTGCTGTTCGATAAATTGATTTAACATACGATGATCAAACAATGGTCGATATGTCCGAGTGGTTAAGGAGACAGACTTGAAATCTGTTGGGCTTCGCCCGCGCAGGTTCGAACCCTGCTGTCGACGTTATAATTTTGTGTTATTAGTATTATTTTTTATACATGGCTTCACAAATTGCTATTTCTTAAATTTGCACATTGCAGCTACAAATTAATTGTAGTTTACTCTGAAGTTCATACAGTTGGAGTCGCATCCTGATGCTTGAAACTCCGAAAACAGTTGGATTTATGAGAACTGTTGTTGGATTATTATGCGATAATTTGATTATAATAAAATATTCTGCGTTTTTGCCAAAACTAATTTGTTGTTATTTCTAGTCTCTTCGTGTTGATGCTAAACTTAATCTGACTTTCTGGTTATATGGTTCACAATCAGATGAAATATTCCAGGTGCCTCGGTAATTTTCTTTTGATCTTAAAATGTCAACACATTAAAAAAGAACTCTCTAGTGAAAAATGATACTGTATTTAAACAGGACCATTTATATACTCATGAAACTTATAAATAGATAAAGAATCAACCCTTGAGGCCTTGAAAAGATCATGGAAGAAAGATCAATCCAAATACATGACCTGTGAGACATTATTCTTTGGAAATTAAATATTCATGCGTTAGAAACTATTAATAAAAGATTTAGCTAAAGATGATTTTTGATTTTGATAAATTCTTTTAGTTTATTCAATTGCTGTAGCTCGTCCGTAATAAATTTGAGACTGTAAGCTAGAGTTAAACCGGGTTAGTCAAACTTTTTCGTTCGATGATAAAAATAAAAATCATCTTTAAAGTTTAACTTTTATTTATGTACGAGTTGTCGTAGTTGGTAAAGGTGGACTTTGCTATGTTTTTTCATGTAAAATATCGGATGCCCATATAAGGGTACGCTCAAAATACACCCAATACATTATTATTCCCCTCACTTCTCACTGTTACCGCACACGAAAGTACATTTATCATTATTATTTTTTAGCATACTCTTAACATTATCTTTATTTTGATTCTTTTGTTTGATTAATTTATTAAAACTACAACGGCTGGTGTTACGTTAAAACTGGATATATAATATGAAAAATAGTGTAATATGGGAAACCGATGTTGTCTATCGTTTAAATTTCAAGTCAAACCATGGCTACACGCGAAACCATAAATTAATGTAGTAACATTTGGATTGGATTAGTTATTTAGTTTAGTTCTAACGCATCCAAATCATAATTTCACTTATCAATTGATCCTGAAAACCATTATTTGTTCCTCTCCTAAATTGTCAAAGGAAATGAAAAGGTTTTACAACGAACCATGTGCAATAACAACAACAGATTTGAGGAGGATAGTGTGTATGTAAATTTTATCCCTTAATTGTGAAGATAAAGAAGTTTATTTTTGATAGAAATTAAAATCTCTGCTCAAGAAAAAAAGCAATATCAGCATCAAGATAATAAGAAAACTAAAACAAAAGAAATAACAGGCAGTAATATACACCAAAAAAATAAGCAAATACGAGAATAATAACAAAACGTTCGACTAACTACAACCTTAACTTTCGTCCTTCGCACCCTGGAACCAACGAACCATATATGACCCTTGTTGATATCCAATTGTTTCCTATATTTTTATATGCATAAATACCTTCAAAATAGCATATAAATGCATATATAAGCATGCACAAGGTTTTTATAATTTTTTCCATAATTTTAAGGATTTTAACTGAGTTATTTCCTCTCCTTTTACTCATAGAAACCCCCAATAATTATTCCATAAATTATTATTGTGATGATTTAGTCATTTAATTTCTATATTTATGCCAAGATATAGTAAAATATTTTTTTTATGTATTTTTATAATTGTATTTTGTATTTTTAAAGCTAAATTGCATATAATTACAATATTAGCCTTATTAATGTATAATTACATGTATATGCATAAAATTGATCTCCTATATTTTTAAAATATTAAATATTTATTTTAAATCATTTTGGTATATAAAATTTTTTCCAGAAATTATTTATTATAAAGTATATGGAGAAAATTGGCTATTTAAAATATAGCCAGATTTGCCTTTCAATTTCAGCCCAATTTAAACCCAACCCCAGCCTAATTTCTAACCAAACTACCCGACCCAAGACCTGTCAAATCCTGGTCGTTGATCTTTTAGATCAACGGCCCTCATCTGTTCTTACCATTTTTAATTCTAACGAACCCATAACCCTATCTCATTTCCCAAATACGCCGCCCATGTATTCTCCTCATCTCCTCTCCTCTCTCAACCACTCAACCTAACCCTAGTTCCTTCAACCGCCAGCCTTCTTCTCTGGTCTTCTCCGGTGATCTCCCTTCAACTCCTAATCCTCCAATAGCCCTTCTTAATGTTATGCTTGCCTTCTCTAAGGTCTTCAAGGGCCCTGGGTCACGCCCACTTGCATCTAAGATTTGCTATTTGGCTGTTCTTGGCTACTCCGGTGTGATTTCGAGCAAAATCACACTGTATTTTTCACGATCTTTGGGATTTTAGACAGGTTCTTTCACCTCTCTTTAGGCTCTTCTGAATCCTAATTTCTGCCTACATCTCCCAGATCTGTACGATTCTAAAATGATTCGTGTCTGTTTCTTTGATGTTTTATACTGTTCTTGAATCTCTTTTACAAGAATCATCGATTTCAAAGTGTTTTCACCTTCTTCTAAAATTAGGGTTTTCGGAACTTCTTCTAAAACCTTGTTTTAACTGATTCTTTATGTTTAAACTTCTATCTCTTGCATATTTCGTCTGATTCTATGATTTTACTACTTTTTCAACTCGCCTATGTTAAAATTTCTAATTTTTTCTAGACTTTCTTTGTTTTGTTCTGTGTGTTAGCATGACTACTCGAATCTTGTTTAAGTTTTTATGATTATCTTGCCTCGAATGTGTTTTTACTGAGTTCTTAGCCTAACTTACACCACCTCTATGTGATTATGTTCATCTTGATTGTTCAGACTTGCCTTTTTTATCGATACTGTTTAACCTGCATATTTTCTATGTTTGGTTGTTCTCACTCTATTTATACGTTGAATACTGAATCATGACCTCCTCTTTGATTGATTCTGGATTCACTATTGTATGGTTTGATTGAAAGACCTTCCCCTAAACCCTCAACTTTTACCTCTTCTATTCAAATTAATTGATTTGTCTACCTTATTTGTTGTGGTACTTTATTCTTACTGAACTATTTCTTTAATTGCAGTTATCTGAACTTAGCCCTAATTGCTTACCCTATACTTACTGAATTTGATTCTTTCCTTATTAGTCATATACTGATTTCTTGCCTTATATGCTACGTGTTCTTACCGTTTGAATTAATTCCCTTAACTTAAGGGAGTACTTGTCCTGACTTTGCTCTAATTGATTCTGAGTTCCATAATTACTATGCTACTATGATCCTTACTGTATTTCTATCTAATTTCGAACTACTATATATACATATCCTCTCCCATTAACACAGACACGAACACTTTGGTTCAAAAGCCCTCTCTCTCTCTCTCACTTAAACTTTTTGCTCTCTCTTTGTGCTACTTGCTACTATTCTAAGTTAGTCGGCTACAAGCTTAGGCTAACTATTGTGCTCTCCTGCTCCTTCACTTTTGTTTATTGTCTTCTTTTATTGCTCCAGTTTATCCTGTTTCTAGTTTGCTTTTACTTATGGTTTTGCTGTGAATCTTGTAGTTAATATGATTGCATGATTAGCATGTCATGAACTCCCATTCAGTATAAACATGTTACCCCCTTCCCTCTCTATGAATTATGTCTCCATGTGATTCTGTGCTATCTAGTTTCTGTATGAGTCCCATTTATGTAGCATGCACTGATTCTGGGTTTGATTCTTAAATCATGTGGATCCTACTAAAGCCCCTTAAGCATTGCTGGTTATGTGGCTATGTCTGATCAGTTGTGTTTGAGCATGTTTGTACCAATTCTTAATACCTTTGCATGTTATGTGTTTACAATCATATGTTCTATGTATCCCCAATCTCCATCACCCCTGGCTGTTGGTTTGTTCTTTCTGTTTTGGTCCTATGAGTATTGCTGATGTGGTTTTGGACTCCATGTTTGATTTACTATTGTCTAATCATGTAACTCTCTCTTTTCAAATTGCTTTCACTGCATGACTCCTTCTTTTACTCCTAAACTATTTTAAACAAACCTTTTTTTAAGTAGTGTTTTCCCATTAAAACTTTTCAAACTGTGTCAATCACTCCTACTCTACTCCTAAGTCAATAGGTTCTATCCCCTCCAATATGTGTACTGCCTTGGGATCCTCTTGAGAACCCTATGAACTGTGGCATACTGGGGCTGGCACTTCCACACTGCACTCAATTAATTTTGGTTTCCAAGTCTAGGTGTAAGCACTGCTCGGGATCCTTGAGATCCTTAGGGAACTTTGATGCACCTAGACTAAGACATTGTCTATGGAATTTGAGCATTTGAGGCTATTGGGGGCTTTGGAAACCTGGGCCTAATTGAGTCTCCCTATAGAATAACTTCTTCTTTTCTTATTTACTTATGTAATTCATTCATATGGTCTGTAATAATTTGTAAACGAATATTGGGGTAACTAGTGAAAAGGGCGGGTAGTTGCATGTTTGTGGGGTAATGCGGATAAAAACATGCCTATAAGACTTTACATTTTACTATTCTTGCCTTACCATGTCAGAAATTATGTTAATAGGATTTTACTATGCTTGCCTTACCATGTTAAAAATCATGTTTAATAGGTCTTTACTATACTTGCCTTACCATGTTAGAAATCATGTTTAATAGGTCTCAAAATCAGTTTCACAAATAGATGACATGCCTATAGGATATAATTCAATCAGACTTCTTTTTAAACATGTGTTTACATGCGTTTTCATCTGTCGTCATGCTTGCAAGTTTCTGGAATCAGTATTAAAGTTAGATATCATGTCTATAGGGAAAAATACCAGAAATTCTGCCTTTAGATCCATACTAGCTCAGTTTAAATGAATCAACCCAGTCCACGTTTTAGTTCATTTCTAAATATGGTTTAATTAATGATTTATTTTCCCTAAAACAAGTTCTTTCAAAAACTGCATTGATTTATCATTAGATATCATGCCTATAACGATTCAAGAGTCTACTTTAAAAAACCTGCCTTGTTTTACTCTATAAAATGTAGTCACCAATATTCCCATATAGGCAAGCGTGTAGGACGTTTTCAAAACTTGCAATTCTGAAACTGTTTCTGTGACTTATGTTCTTTTGTTTTAACAGGCTTTAAAAAATCAGTAGGCAATTGATAGGGCATTACTTCTGAGTTTAAAAAAATAAAACTGCTTGTCTTCTGGATATACAATTAGGCATCATGCCTTAGGATACTATTTAACAAAAAGGCCTTTATTTGTGTTTGAGTTGTGTTGTTTACATGACTTGTTTGTGGAGGTAAATTGAGCCTCTTATTTGCTCCTTCATGTTCTTATTTGTTAAGAGTCATATGTGTTATTGCTTGTTGCCTTAATATTTTTACCTTTCAAACCTTAGGGGTTTGTCTAGAGCCACCTATAGGTAGAGGTCCTAAATCCCTTCAGGACCATAAAGAGGGGACGGGTAACAACACGTAATAGAGATCGCTGACCAACACTCGCTTTAAATTACCACTAAGGGGTTGGGAAGGGTAGATATGGGATATGATGACTATGCGCTAATGTCACGTGTAAACCCTCATTGAGGAGTGTTTACCAGACATTGTGTGGGGTGATCCTATAAGCTAATCAACCGGGGAGTCCTCCTTTTCAAAAATCCTTTTGTTTAAACTTTGTTTTATAAATGCAACTTGTCCAAAACCTTTGTCTTATTATTTGAGTTATACAAACATGCCTTATTTACAATTATTTGTTTCAAGTATCTATTTGGACTAATTCGTAAATATAAGTTGGGCCGGGACCCACAGTTGTGGACCAAGGGGGGTGCCTAATACTTTCCCCTCGAGGTCATTTCGAGCCCTTACCCTAATCTCTGGTGATGCAAACCAATCCAAGAGTTAATCTCTTTAGGTGCTCTAACGCATCATAACCCGTTAGGTGACGACTCTTCAAATACTCAATTCCCAAAAGAAAATGAGTCATTACACCCCATGAATGTCGAAACTCGAACCTCTCTCCTCGAGGAGGAAGAAAAGGGGGCGCGATAACCCTAACAAGAGTCTGAAACCTAAATGTTGGGTTTTTGGACTCAAAATAAGTTTCTACTGCTAACACAAAAATACTTTTCTATATATAATGCGGTATTACACCGCGCCTATACTTAAACAGTGTTTCTATCGTTAAAGTATAGCGCGGTGTAATACCACATTTTATATAGCGAGGAGTAATATCGCGTTATATATAGCACGGAGTAATACCGCGTTATATATAGCGCGGAGTAATACCGTGTTATACCTGTTAATTAAAAGCCCTTCTTTTTCCTCACACGACAGAACCAGTCGTCT
>MU779052.1:4460-22821 GCA_026770625.1 Nicotiana glauca | reverse complement strand
CCCATATTTTTAAAAAATGATAACAGCGATCCCCCCCCCTCTTTTTCTCCATAAACAATCCGAGTGGACCCCACCCATCACACAAAAATATAATGTTGTAGGTCCCGCATCCAACCCAAGCCTTCTATTGTTGTGGTTTCCTCGTTTCGGGCTCAAATTTTCAATTTTTCGACTATTCTAAAAATATAAATCGGGGTATTCTGATTTAGTTTATGTCGAAACTCGTATAATAATGCATATTAGTTGTCTTGAATATTTTTCCATGTTGTTTTGTGTTTTGTTTGCGATTAAACTAATGCGTTATTTTTATCTGAATTAAGATTTAGTGTTTTAAAAAATATTTAAAAGTTGAGAAATCATTTTTTTGTTAATAAAAATGTTTATAAATTTCTTTTAGTGTTTTATATGTAATTTCATGAATGTTATGTTATTAAAATATATTTATTATTTTTATTTAGTTTAGATTATTTATTTGCTTAAACACTACTGCCCTTTTAGCGTAGTAAAATATAGAGCCTTTTAGCGTAGTAAAATGTAGAGTCTTTTAGTATAGAAAAATGTAGAGCCTTTTAGTGTAGAATCCCTGTAATTTAAGTATCTACTATATTGATAAGTCAAACACAAACTCTGTCCAATTACAATTTACAAAAAATAATTATTTAAGTTATAAAACAAACATACAAAATTATGAAAAATATTAAAATTGACACATATATGAATTCAGGATAGCTTGGTGCTACTGGGCCTCAAATATCGAGCCTGGAATATATAGGTATATACTCTGTCCAGAACACGACCATCGGGGTAGTCCTATCGCACATCCGAGGGGACGGGGAGGAGGCAGGGTTGTCCCACGAGACAAGGGTGCCCCACGGGGTCCTGGGGGCCAGCGAGGAGGTGGCCCCAGCAAGGGGGCGTAGAGGCACCTGCTGAGGCACCTGGCGAGAAGGTTGGAGCTAATCTGTCGGGTGGCATTCCTCATCCAGATGAGCATCCCAGCAGTATGTCATCGAACAGCCTTCAGCTGGCGATGCCAGCATCGCGGGTGACCCCGTCAGATCCATTGTTGATTACGGGCACGAACTTCGCCGGAGGTTGAGAGCAGTTCTTTTCATGGCCATCTACCACAACTGAGTATCGACTGACCCGAGACGTGGATGGTGGGGGCAGGTTGAGTTTTGGCTCATCGTCATCGGGTGCGGCGGATCTATCACAGGTGTAGGTATATTTGTATTACTATTAAATTTTAATTTATTTTTTTTTTCTCAATGATTTTCCATAAATTACTTTTTAATTTTCTCATTAAGGCTTCTTCTCAGACCGTCACGGAGGCCACTTTAGGCGATGTTGAAGATACCACGGATGCTTATATTCAGGAGCCCGATGAGACCATGGTAAGAAAATATTTTTGACTTAACACGTACATTACTAATATACATTTTCATATATTGAGCTTACTTATTATTTTGTAGGTTGTTGACGGACCGACGACCCCTTCTACCGACCCTGCCAACTTAACTGACAATCATGCTGCAGCGCATCCTCATATAAAGAGGTGACGTGATGAGGATGATCGTGATAGTGTATTCGGGAGGGAGGGGATACGCCTCAGGCCAACGGCTGCATTGAAGCACAAAGGATGTGGGACTCATTGATTTTTTTAATTTATTTTTTGTATTTTATATACGTTATGTAAAATATTATTTTATATAAATAATAACAAATTTTTATGCTTACATAATATGCGCATTATATTTTTATTACCCAGTTTCTTCTTTATTTTAACAGTACAACACAAATACAAACATAGAAACATAACATAACTTAAATTCAACAACTAATGAAAACACATGACACGGGAAACATAAAGATACACTACTATGCTCAACATGTACATGTCATTGTTTAGTCACCACCGCCTAGTATTCTCTGAGCCAACCATTTAAATTTTTCTTCCAGCTTATTTTTTTCTTCTTCCACCTCTTTGAGTTTATCCTTCAACTCCGCAACTTCTCGTTTGGATTGTCGCTGTCTTTCCCACTATTTCAAACACAAATAATGAAGATGCTGCAACTTTTCTTTATAGTATTCCTGCGACAGGATTCATCAATCCATACCTCAAAATTGCAAACAGGTTCGTTGGGAACCCTATAAAACTTGTTCATACACGCCCAGTAGCATCCCAACAGTCTTGCATCATGCTTGTTTTGCCGCACTCGCACCTTGGCACATAAAGGGGTTCAGACATTGGTTAAAGTGTAAAACAAACCTTGCTTTTATGGAAATATTTACTATTGGTTATTGTTAAGCGCACGAAATAACTAGAATGCCCCGTTATTTATAGCCCAGACAACACATCTATTTAACCGCGCTATACATATAGACTTTTTCTGAAACGAAATAGTTTTTTCGCAATCAGTCAGCTTTTCATACCGACAAGGCAACACACAAAACGTAGTATTTAACCGTGTTATACATATTGACATTTTTCTAAAACGAAATAGCTTTGTCTTGATTTATCCTTTTATTATCTTTTATTTTCATGTATGTTGCTTTAGTTTTGGTTGTTGTGCTTTTTTTCTCTTCAAATATTATGTTATGAAATTTCAACCTTCATATTGGTCTTCTTTACTAACACCAATAAGTTGAATGTTGGGACTATCATATCATCATCTAAATTCAAAAGGTCATGTTAGATAATAAGATGTAACAAGACTATGGAACATAATTTTATTTGATAGATATTGCAACATAAACAAGTACACACACTTATTACAAAAAATATTACAAAAATAAAACACTAGGTGTATCCTTGATAGTTGGGTACATTAGACGAACTTGCACAACGAGCTAGATTACCACCGCCACCCAGACCAACTGAAGGACATTTACGACGGTCGTGTCCTGTTTCGAGCATATGCCATATTTAGGCGCATAAACGGTATCACCAACATCCATTTGGTTTCGTATACGCATTCTCTTTTGCACTTGCAGCTTGTGCAAATAGTCCTTATTACTCAACATTTTCAATAGTTCCGGCGGCCAATAATGCTCAGCACCCAATAGCTGAAACTGCCCATTATATGTGTTTACGTATGCAGCAACACTGTATTGCCTATCAACATAGTTGGTTGCTCCTAAACCAACTTGTTCAAAACACTTCATGGTATGTGCGCACAGCATGTGGTAGATGGTCCATTTCTCACATGAACACAACCTGCTAACTTCATTCACTGTTTGTAGATTATTCCCCCGGTGTCTGCGGTTAGCGGTGGTTCAAAAATACACCGGTCGTGATCATACTTTAAATATAAATGCCAATGTTCTCTCCTCCTATATTTCTCAAATCTTTTCATTGGTATTGGCATAATTTGAACACCCATGTCCATCAATTCTGATGCAACTCTATGCTTTTCAACAAACCTCTCCGCAATTTATTTGAATGTCATCCGGACCATGGCAGTGAAAGGAAATCCACGTGCAGACTTCAATAAGCCATTGAATGACTCCGACACATTTGTAGTCAGGGCTCCACATCGTCTACCACCATCAACATGCAATGTCCATTTGTGAAGCTCATGTCCCATCAGCCAATTATAGGCTCTTTTGTCTAATTGTCGGATCGCTTCCCTGAGCCTCCTAAATTTGAACTGCTAGTGCTCAGTTGCATCCATCCACATTAAATCATGCAAGTCTTTGTCGGGATATTTCTTCTAGAAATTGGCCTTCAAGTGCCTCACACAGTAACAGTGGTATGCATAGGGTTCCTGCCATTTAGGCAAATACTATACAAAACTTAAAATACCACCATGCCGATCAGATATTAGATAAATACCTTAATGTTGTTTGAAAACGTGCCGATTCAAGTGGTTCAAAAATAACGTCCACGTATCTTCGCTTTCATTGGCACAAATGACAAAAGCTAGTAGAAATATTTGTCTGTTGGCATCTACTGCAACTGCGATCAAAAGCTTAATATCATACTTTCCATAGACATGAGTACCATCTATGGAAATTACCAGACAGTAATGCACAAAACCATCAATTGTCGGTTTAAATGCCCAGAACACGTATCTGGATATATATTCCGGTATTACCGAACTCCACTCATGCCTCCATTCAACAACAGTCCCAGGGTTAAAGTGTTTCAGTGCGTCCATGTACCTGGGTAAAGATGAAAATGACTTATCCCAGTCACTATAAATAATTTTAAATATACATTTGTGCCTAAGATATGCCTTTCTTTTGGTTATAGTACACCCATATTCCTGGTGGATGGATGTAATACACTCTTTGATCTTTTACCTAATGGACACTTCCAAGTGTGGAATCAAGACAAGAGAAATCAAGTCTACATCCAAGTTGAAGTGATTCTCATTGAATGTATCCATTTCACATCTGTGGGTGCTAATATATTTACCCACTTTCCACAACCCAGTTTCCTTCTTGATCGCACGCAACATCTAGTTACAACTCATAAAGTGTTTACGACATTTAAAGTTGTATACCTCTAGAGTTGACTCCCATACCATCATATCACGGCACTCTCTTACGTTGTACATTTTTACAGCCCCAGTTAAGCGAGCTTTATCAGGAAAATACATGCTCATTGCCAGCACCGTTGGTCTAGACTCATCCCACATTGCTGACCGAAATTCGTTAGCATCCTTGTGGGTGCATCCACATCCGGCATACTTGGAAAATTATCAAGGTAGGAAATATTTGTCACACCTCCTTTTTTCTTACTACACCCCCAAAAAGATATAATAATGGGAGTTTTTCCAATTATAGGACAATCGAAACGGGATTATTATTAAAGATTCAGAGTCGCCACTTGGGAGATTTATGGTGTCCCAAGTCACCGGTTGAATCCCGAATCGAGGAAAAGATTGACTCTATTTAACAATCTGCGAACCAGAAATCCTGAGTAAGGAATTCTATTAACCTGGGAGAAGGTGTTAGGCATTCCCGAGTTCCGTGGTTCTAGCACGGTCGCTCAATTATTATATTCGGCATAATTATCTGATTTTAAAAAAATTATGAACCTATGTGCAAATTTAACTTTAAATCGCTTTAAATCATTTTTTAAAAGAATTGCAACGTCATTAAAATACGGCTTGAACCACGTCACATAAATGCACCCGTGGTTTTTGACATATTTTAACATCATTGAGATTTGGATTTGGGTCACATAAATGTGCATCCGAGTTCAGGGAGGTAATTTTATTAAAGCACGCGCCTAAAATAACTATCCCGTTATTATTTAACTAAATGGCACGCCTCGAGCTCTAAGGATAAGTGAAATTAATTAATACGAAGGTCGTGCAATTGAATTTGTTTTTCTTTTTTGGGCATGACACATCTTGACATATTATAATCGAAAGGTTTATGAATTAACATACGAGGGCTATATACTCTGTGATCTTATTTTATTTATAGCGTACCTCAGTTATTCAAAAAGGCCTAGTAAAAGAAAACTAAAGTTCACAATGCGTACGTCAAAGTTCAAATTATCAAAACGAAAATGCTCGAAACTGTCTACCATTTATCTTTTAAAGCTTAAGCCCAACAACCTATTGTATTTTTAACAACTAGCGGATCAGCTCACAAACAACGGGGTCAAATAGCCCCCAAGTCAATTTCAAATGAGTGAGGTATTCTATATTTAAATGACCACGATGGCCATTTTTAGTTTTCCAACTTGTTTCAAGATAGAATGAAAAAATAAGCACTTAAAACAGAACTCAGAACTCAATGATTATCCTATAATTATGCCATATTCTGACTCTAAAAAAAACTAGTTTTTAAAAGACAATTTTATACAATTCTGGACCAATTTCAAATTACAGGCCACTTTTAACATATACTAAGGGTCTAAATGCTTTCAAATCTTCACAAGTTCAAATACAAACTTGGCCAAATAGACTGTCATACAAAATAAGATTATACTAACAAGAACTAAATCAAATAACAATAGAAAATTATTATGGATCAACATTCCTCAACTTGAACTACATGAGCCCATACTTGCACTTTACATACCATAGATTCAAGGCAGACCTGTGAGAGCAAAGTAAAAAAGAGAAGGAGAGAATCAGCAAAACAGGGCAGTATCAGCAGGTTCAGCAGTAGAAATCAACACCAAAACAACAAATAAACGGCTCCAAAAACCCAGGATAATAAAGGAAAGTCAGTTTTACAACCAAATTCAGCCAGCAGAAGGATCAACTGATACCCAATAACCTAATGCCAAAACTTGAACCAAACACTTGAAGACCAAACAAATTCAGATCATTTTAAACCTTTGATTACCTAAAGAAATGTTTTCAGAAGTCAAAAATCTTCAGGAATTTTCAGAAAAATCTAATGGAACAATAATTCTTTTGATCTATTTTTTTTTTCCAAGTATTCTCACTCTCAAATCTCTCAATTTTCAGACTGAATCTGTGTGTGTATGTTCTCTTAAGTTCTCAGTTCTTCTCTGTAATCTCTTTGTATTTCCAGTATTTTTTTAGAATGCTTCCTGTGTTCTATCAATTTTCAAAATGTGTAAGCTCTCAGAGTGTATTCAACTCTCTCTCAATGTCCATCTATATCTATATATTTCAGTATATCAGTGTATTTCTCTTTTGTCTATTAAGTATCTCTTCTTCTCAAACTTTCTTAAGCTCTCTCTGTTTTCAGATTGTCTGTGTATCTCTCTATCAAACTAATTCATATCCCCTTACTTAATTCATATCAGAATGTGCGTCTTTTAAACTAATTTATTAGTGTACCAACTATTACTTAGCAGCCCCCTACTTGATTATTTTTATTAAACAACCGTTGACTACCCTTTTCAATTCTGAAAATTACTAAACTAAACTAGCCCCCTTTTACCCTGATAACCTAGTCAAGAAGTAACCATGGTTAAACAAAACCTAGCCTAGTCATCTATAACCAAACATATCCTAAAATTGAACTAATTAAATAATCCAACTAATCATGAAATTAAATTAAATTATCAGCAACAATCAAGGATTATTTAATTGAAACCAAACACAAAATCAAACTAAAAAAATCAAAACAGAACAAAATTAAACCAAAGACTCAAACAAAAACAGAATCAATTAAAATCCTAAAATTTCTAAATCAATTAATCCTGAAGAACAATTAATCAAGCCTAAACAAAACCCTGAATTAGTCCAAATCTAATTGACTTCTTGAATGAACACAAACGGATCAAACAATCAACAGAATAAATAAATAAAAAATAAAAGATGGATGAATAGACGAAATTACACCAAAGAAAACGAGATAGAGGAAATACCAAAAATGGCTCCGACCGGATTTCGAATGAACTTGAAGGATTCCTCCGATTTCTTGGCCAGAACAACCTTTAATCGCATGTTTTCATGTGAAAACACGCGAGTAAAGGCCATTATAGCCTAGAATCTTCAAATAGATCTATTGGGTTTGATTTTTGCGGAATTAGGGCTTGGTTCTCTAATTCGAGATTCAAATCATTTGAGGGGGTTTCGATGGAAAGTGATGGTGGATTAGGGGTGAGGGGGTCTTGGTGGTCATGGGGTGTTAATTTTGTGTCAAGTGGAGGTGGCGCTGCCACCGGAGAAATTGTGGCAGTGCTAGGGTTCGTGGATTCAAATGGATATTCGAAGAGCAGGGCTGAGATTCGAGGGAAATGGTTTGGGGTTTCGGAATGGGGAGGTGGAGTGGTATCAGGGGTGTATTTTTTGTGGCGATTGGTTGTCGGCCGCCGCCGTGAGGCGATTTCCGGCCACGGTGCACGGCGGAGGACGATGGTGTGAAGTCTGGCATCTGAAGCCTAAGAGAGACGAGTGAAGGGGGGGTCTGAGGGGGGTTGGGTCATAGGAACAAATATATACTTGGGTGGGGATTTAATCCAAGCCGTTAGATCTGATGAGATCAACGGTTTGGATCACTTTATTAATGCCAACTGTGTCATTTTGGCCGGTTGGGGACTGGGTCGGTCTAGGAAAATGGGTCGGGTTGGATCGGGTGAGGATGGGCGTCTTTGGACCGTTGGATAGGGATTAAACGGAAGGCTGGGATTGATTAACATTGAACCGACGTAGTTCCATCACCATACTACATCGTTTCGTATGTCTTTGAGACTGAAAGTTTGAACCGGGTGCAAGGGCAGGTTTGGTTGGATATCCGACGGGTTTTTCCAAAATCAATTGGGCCAGGGGATTTTTGGCCCAATTTCAATTCCTTTCTTTTTTTATCAATTTTTCTTTTATTTTCTTCCTAAATTATTTTCAACATTAAAACCAAAAATCCTAACTCAAGTTATAAAAACAAAATTGACTTAAAAATACTAATCCACTTAAAATAATATTTATCACAAGTAATTAAATACTAGAATAATCACACAATTTGACATTAAACACTGAAAAATGCAAAATGCGCATTTTTATGATTTTCATTTTTTTGTAAAACAATTAATCATTGATTGATTACAAAATGTCTATTTAAATCGTAAATACAATCGCAACATATTTTTGTATATTTTTTTTAATTTAACCAACAAATATGCACACACGAATGCAAACAATTGCTAAAAATATCACGAAAAATTCACAAAATTGCATACATATAAAACAATCATTTTTGTTTTGATTTTTTGGGATTAATTCATGTGAGGCAAAAATCACGTGCTCACAGCTGCCCCTATTTTCCCGTAAATACGAAGAGTTTTCGTGCAAAGACAAAGTGAGCGGACACGAGCAATTTTTTTCCGTTTGAATACTCCGTGTGAAGCATTTTTTTAAAACTTTTGATCGAACCTCTACTTCAAAGGTTTCCTATATATCCTTGGCTAAAAGGGAATCAGGTCAATGTAGTTCGGGATATTTTGGTAGCTGGGACTACCATGAAGCTGTGTTTACTATTGTTGCTGCTGCTGCTACTTGCTGACCCCTTATTACACCATGCTAAAAGAAAAACAAAGAAGCTATACTAGGCTATGAATTACAAAGACTTATTTTCAAACTTATTCTGCGACCATTGTTGCCTTGTCGCCTTGTATTTCCCTATAAGAATCCTTTTGTTGTTGTCTTGCGCTGACTTCTTGACTTGAACTGTATTTTTCTGCTCTTCAGGCGGGATCCTGACTTCAAAACTTTAAAAGATACACCTCTGTTCTCCAGGCGGGCTCCTGACTTCAACAACTTAAAAGATACACCAATGTTCTCCATGCGGGCTCATGCCTTCTTGATCTTAAAAGGTATGCCTTTGTTCTCCAGGTGAGCTCCTGACGTCAAAACTTGGAAGGTATGCCTTTGTTCTCCAGGCAGGCTCCTGACTTCAAAAATTTAAAAGGTACACCTTTGTTCTCCAGGCGGGCTCCTGACTTCTTGATCTTTAAAAAGTACACCTCTGTTCTCCAGGCGGGCTCCTGACTTCTTGATCTTTAAAAAGTACATCTCTGTTCTTCAGGTGGGCTCCTGACTTCAAAAACTTGAAAGGTACGCCTCCGTTCTCCAGGCGGGCTCCTGAATTCAACAACTTGAAAGGTACGCCTCTGTTCTCTAGGCGGGCTCCTGACTTCAAAACTTAGAAAGTACACCTCTGTTCTCCAGGCGGGATCCTGACTTCAAAACTTTAAAAGATACACCTCTGTTCTCCAGGCGGGCTCCTGACTTCAACAACTTAAAAGATACACCTCTATTCTCCAGGCGGGCTCCTGACTTCAAAAACTTTAAAAGATACACCTCTATTCTCTAGGCGGGCTCCTGACTTCAACAACATAAAAGATACACCTCTGTTCTCCAGGCGGGCTCCTAACTTCAACAAAATAGACACAACGAAAGGGAATTTATTCTTCCCCAGTTTGATAACTGAGTGCATCTGTTTGGTGCTTGCCTTTTCTTACGGTGGGTTTCTCCGAAACAACCGAGATTTTTTGTCCCTGTTTCAATCAAAGAAAAATCTCGTCAGTTTAAAATGTGTTGTTGGTTGTGATACTCTTGCTGGTGATGGTTTTCCCCTTTCTTATTTCCATACTTTGTTTTGGTTGACTACTCTGAATCTGGTCGAGACTTTCCGATACTCAGACTACTTCCTTATCCACAAACTTTCCAATTGTTGCTTCCCACTTCTAGCTTTCTTATCTGAAACTTTCCAACTGTTGCCTTCCCTTTTGGATTTTTATTCGATCTCTATCATTTGATTTATCAATGACGCCTCTTACGTCCTATCGCCTTCTTTTCGGCATATCCTAGCCCCACTTTGCTTTGCTCCACTTTGGAATCTGGCAGTAAACTCTAAAAATCCTTCTTATTTGTTAAAAATAAACTATCATTGGAAAAGTCTTAGCCAAAAAAATGGAATATGATGACTTGAAAAGATGAAGAAAATAAAGGAGAAGATCTTCCTTTAGAAGATTGTTTGAGAAAGAAAAAGACTTATCTAAATGGGATAACTTGCCCCAATAATCATGTTGTGCATTTAGGATTAATCAACCCAGCCTATTTAATCAATCAATTTCCCAATGTCTTGTTTTGTGCCTCAAAGTTTTCCTCAACCAACTTTTTTTGTCGAATCCCCATCTTCATTCAACTTGATGCCTTGACGGATCTTTTGCTGTCAACCTCACTTCATTTGTCCCTTTCTTAATTCCTTGTCTCCTCATGGTGCTTGTGAAGGTTTTCACCAATAAGACTCTCTCATTTTGGACTTCTCTCAGCTTACATCGCCTTACAGTGCCCTAACGGGTTTTCACTAATAAGACTCTCTCATTTTTTGGACTTCTCTCAGCTTACATCGCCCTACAGTGCCCTTGCGGATTTTTACTAATAAGACTCTCTCATTTTTCATTTTTCTTGCTCAAAATCGGAGTATTGCCCCTGGTATGAATTATCTTTACTTGCATGACTTGGCCCTTTTCGAAGACTGATCGAGAGGTATTTCTTTGGATGTTAATATGGATTCTTGGATAGGTTTGGAGAAAAAAGTGTATCAAAAGTTCAAACCAAATCCAGCGGGTTAGAATTACAACTTTTGGAACCAACTTTCTCATTACAAACACAACTTCTGCCCCAGTTTCTTGTTTGGGGACCCTTTGATTTTTATTTCCCAATGACCGAGCCGTGAAGCTGCCTACGTATCCTTAAAAGGAATCAGGTCAAACGTAGTTCATCCCAATTCCCTGTTGTTACAGTTTTTCTTTTCATTCATTATTATTTTCCTTTTCTGTTTTCTTTTCCCTTACTTTTTTTCTTTCGTCATTTTCTTTTATTTTTGGTTATTGATTCCAAAAGAGGGGTACGAAATAAAAAATAAGGCTCAAAAGGGTGAACAAAGGGTAAAGTGTTTAGATAGCAGAACAAATTGCCTTCGTCATTTCATCCTTCGAGAAAATGCCAAGTACAAACAATCAATGATTATATTAGAGAAATCATACATAATATCTCTTGACTGCATCGGAATTGATAGCCATATCTATGCATTTTCCTTCAATATTTGTTAAACATAAAGCGCCATTGGACAATACTTTGGTTATAATGAACGGTCCTTACCAGTTCGGGCGAACTTGCCCTTTGCTTCAGCCTGATGTGGAAGGATTCGTTTCAACACTTGCTGCCCTACTTCAAACTTCCGTGGACGCACCTTCTTGTTATATGCCATTGCCATCCTTTTTTGATACAATTGGTCGTGACATACTGCTGCCAATCTTTTTTCATCAATTAAACTCAACTGCTCTAAACAGGTTTTGACCCCCTCATCATCATCAATCTCAGCCTCGATGACAATCCGAAGGGACGGGATTTTGACTTCCGTCGGGATCACTGCTTCAGTATCGTATACCAACAAATATGGGGTCGCACCCACTGAAGTACAGACAGTAGTGTGATAACCCAACAGCGCAAATGGTAACTTCTCATGCCATTGCCTGGAACTTTCTACCATTTTCCGCAGTATTTTCTTTATGTTCTTGTTGGCTGCCTCAACTTCTCCATTCGCCTTAGGACGATATGGGGTGGAATTGCGATGGGTAATCTTAAACTGCTGACATACTTCTTTCATCAAATTGCTATTAAGATTAGCACCATTATCTGTAATAATTACCTTTGGGATTCCAAATCGACAGATGATACTTGAGTGTACAAAATCAACCACTGCCTTCTTGGTTACAGACTTGAAAGTTTTGGCCTCAACCCATTTGGTAAAGTAATCGATGGCCACCAGAATGAACATGTGCCCGTTGGATGTTGCTGGATCAATGGGCCCAATGACATCCATGCCCCAAGCAACAAAGGGTCATGGTGCTGACATTATGTGTAATTCTGATGGTGGAGAATGAATCAAATCTCCATGTATCTGGCATTGATGACATTTGCGCACGAAGCTGATACAATCTCGCTCCATAGTGAACCAATAATACCCTGCTCGAAGGATTTTCTTCGCCAATACATATCCGCTCATGTGCGTCCCGCAAACTCTAGAATGTACTTCCGTCATGATTGTCGTAGCTTGTTTAGCATCTACACACCTTAACAGTCCAAGATCGGGTGTTCTTTTATACAACACTCCTCCATTGAGGAAAAACCCACTTGCCAACCGTCGAATGGCTCTCTTTTGATCTCGTGTGGCCTGTGCCGGGTATATCCCCATCCTGATGTACTCCTTGACATCATGGAACCATGGCTCGCCGTCAAATTCTTCTTCCACTATGTTACAGTAAGCATGTTGATCATGAACTTGAATATGCAGGGGATCAACATAAATTTTGTCCAGATTGTGCAATATTGTTGCCGAGGTAGCCAAAGCATCGACAACCTCATTATGGACTCTTGGGATATGCCTAAACTCCACTGATCAAAACTGTTGACAAAAATCATGCAAACATTGACGATACGGTATGAGCTTCAAATCCCGTGTTTTCCATTCTCCTTGAATTTGATATACCAGGAGGTCTGAGTCTCCCAAGACCAAAATCTCCTGGAAATTCATGTCCGCATCTAACCGCAAACCCAAAATTCATGCCTCATATTCATCCATGTTATTGGTACAATAGAAACGAAGCTGAGCCGTAACAGGGTAATGGTGCCTTATTTCAGAAATAAGGACCGCTCTTATTCCAACTCCTTTCATATTTGCAGCCCCATCGAAGAAAAGTTTTCATCCTGGTTCTTCAGTCAGTTCTAGCTCATCGATATGCATCACTTCTTCATCAGGAAAATACTTCCTCAATGGCTCGTATTCTTCATCGACTGGATTCTCAGCCAAGTGATCAGCTAGTGCTTGGGCTTTCATTTCAGTCCTCGTCACATAGACGATGTCAAACTCCGTGAGTAATATTTTCCACTTAGCCAGTCTCCCCGTGGGCATAGGTGTTTGAAAAATATACTTTAACGGAACCAATCGTGAAATGAGGTAAGTGGTATAAGACGACAGATAATGTTTCATTTTTTGTGCTACCCAAGTCAAGGCGCAACACGTCCTCTCAAGGTGAGTGCACTTAACCTCATAAGTTGTGAACTTCTTGCTAAGATAATAGATGGCTTGCTCCTTCCTGCCGGTGATGTCATGCTGCCCCAATACGCAGCCAAATGAATTTTCCAAGACCGTTAAATAAAGAATCAACGGCCTCCCTGGTTCAGGTGGAACCAACACAGGTGGGTTTGATAAATACCCCTTTATCTTGTCAAAGGCCTCCTGACATTCTTCAGTCCATTCGATTGCAGCATCCTTCTTTAGAAATTTGAAAATAAGCTCACAAGTTGTCGTGAGCTGTGCAATAAACCTGCTAATGTAATTCAACCTCCCTAACAGACTCATCACTTCAGCCTTGTTCTTCGGGGGTGGCAATTCTTGGATGGCTTTAATCTTTGATGGATCCAACTCAATGCCTCTCCGACTGACTATGAATCCCAACAGCTTTCCAGATGGAACACCAAATGCACATTTGGCAGGGTTGAGTTTGAGGTTGTACCTGCGAAGCCTCTGAAAGAACTTCCTCAAATTTGCGATGTGGTCGGCCTTCTGCTTTGACTTAATGATCACATCATCTACGTACATCTCAATCTCTTTATGGATCATATCATGGAATACATTGGTCATTGCTCGCATGTATGTTTCCCCAGCGTTCTTCAGACCAAATGGCATTACCCTATAGCAATAAGTTCCCCTTGGCGTGATGAATGCCGTTTTCTCTGCATCCTCTTTATCCATCAAAATCTGATGATACCCAGCATAGAAATCCACAAAAGATCTGATTTCGTGATTGGCACAATTATCGATCAAAATGTGGATGTTGGGTAACGAAAAGTTATCCTTTGGGCTTGCTATGTTCAGATTGCGATAATCAACGCACACCCTGATTTTTCCGTCCTTCTTCGGCACTGGCACTACATTAGCCAACCAATCAGGATATCGAGTGACCCGAATAACCTTTGCATCCACCTGTTTGGTTATCTCTTCCTTAATCTTCACACTCATATCAGTTTTGAATTTCCTTAATTTTTCCTTGACGGGATGGAATGTCGGGTCAGTGGGCAATTTGTGAACCACTAAATTGGTGCTTAAACCTGTCATGTCATCATATGAACATGCAAAAACATCTTTGAATTCAATAAGTGTTTTGATTAATTCTCCCCTGATATTTGGCTCAATATGGACGCTTATTTTAGTTTCACTGATGTCATCTGCGTCCCCTAGATTGACGGCTTATGTATCGTTTAAGTTGGGCTTGGGTTTTTCTTCGAATTGACTTAGTTCCCTACTAATCTCTTCGAAGGCTTCATCCTCATCGTATTCTGACTCATGATCAATTTCTTGCACTATCATTCCGGAGTCAGATTGATTTTCTAGACTAGGCTGAGGATTCCTTATGCATGCCATGTCATTAGGATCAGTATAAAGGGAACTGTACAGAAAAGAAAAGAAGAAAACAAAAATGGAATGAAGAAGAAACTTTCATTCTATTGAAGTACGGGATAACAAGGTTTTGCACACTTTGACGAACAAAAATAAATAAAAAGAAATCTGGATTACAACCCTAGAATAATCCAGACAAACACGAAGGAAAATCAGAGCCAACTACCAAGACTCCCTCCGAGTGGGAAGATGAGTAGCCCTCCAATTATTGATCTTTGCCTTTGGTCCTACGAACTGCACATCTTCCTTGTTGGACCCTTCCCCAGCTTCTACCATGTTAACCTCGGCAAATAACCTTTCGAACCCTTTATCCAAATCTCCATCTGCACCAATCAATGACCCAGGAACTTTTGAGGCCAGCTGCTTCTAATACCCGTCCTGATGAAAGATCTGGACAGACGCGGGATTGGCTTTGGCAAGACCCAAGCTTTCTTCTTCATTTTGCGGGCTCGTCTCACGTCTGTCGCAGTGGGCTCAAACCCTAAACCAAAAGTATCCAAATTTTTTGGAAGAGAAACCGACTGCACGATGCCTTGGAGAGCAGCACCCAAACCTTTACCCGCCATGAAACCATTTTTTAACATTTTAGAAACCACCATGACATTTGCGGCCGGTATTCTAGGAATTGGGATGCTTTTCCCCTCTGGGACCTTCTCCACTGGTACTATGTTAGAGACTTGATATACCCACGGCCCCTGGTCGTCTTCTACCTCGATGAAGGGTACAATGGCATCATCCAGGGCACACATATTGTCTTCACCGTGTACCACGATCTCCTGTCTATCCCACTCAAATTTAACCACTTGATGCAACAAAGATGGCTCTGCTTTGGCGACATAGATCCATGGACGCCCCAACAAAAGGCTATAAGAGACCACTGCGTCTAGCACTTGAAACTCTATGGTGAATTCTACAGAACCTATTGTCAATTCCAGTAATTTGTCACCTACAGAATCTTTGCCTCCGCCATCGAACCCTCGAACACAAACATTGTTCTGGCGGACTCTGTCACTGTCCACTTTCAGTTTGGTCAGTGTGGAGAGAAGACATATATTTGCACTGGACCCATCGTCAATCAGAACTAATGTAACCACAGAGTTTTCGCATTTCACCATCAGGTAAAGGGCCCTGATATGTTATGTGCCCTCCACTGGCAACTCATCATCTAAGAAAGTAACTTTGTTTACCTCAAATATTTTGCTTGCTATCTTCTCCAAGTGATTCGCCGAGATTTTGTCAGGGATGTGGGCCTCATTCAATATTTTCATCAATGCCTGGCGGTGCTCATCTGAGTGGACCAGCAATGAGAGCAATGAGAGCAATGAGATTTGGGCCGGTGTCTTTCTTAACTGCTCTACGATAGAGTAGTCCTGCATCTTCATTTTCTTTAGGAACTCCTCCGCTTCTTCCTCGGTTACAGGTTTCTTTACCGTTGCTGGATTGGCATTTCTTAACTCTGCGAGAGCAAAACAATTTCTCGAACGAGTTAGCCCTTGGGTTTCACACACTTCTTCCCTGACCTCCTTCCCTTTATATGTCACCACCACTTGTTCATAAGTTCAAGGGACAACTTTGTTGTTGATTACTGGCAACTGAGTTACCGGCTTTATAATAACAGGCTCTATGCGAGCACCTTTCACAACCACAACAGGTTTACTTGCAACCCCTGGTACTACCAATTTTGCTTATTCTGGTTTCAATGTAATAATGCTTGATGACCCTTTCTCGGCCACCACGACTGGCTTGCCTTGGACCATTGACTTCCCACTGGTTAACTTCTCTTTCAAAACGGTTTCACTGGACCAAATCATCATTACTGTCTGCGAGGGTTTCTTTGTCTCCCCTTCCTTGTGTATCAACTCAATCATATAGGTCTCATGGTGGGCCGGCAGTGGATTCTGGTTGATATTGGGTGCCTCTAGGGCCTGAACCTCGATCCGGTGAGTATCAACGAGTTCTTGCACCGCGGTTTTCATTTTCTAACATTTCTCTGTATCATGCCCGAGGGCCCCTGAACAGTACTCACAGCTTACTAAGTGGTCCAGATTCCTTGGAGGAGGGTTTGGCAACTTGGCCTCAATTGGATTCAACATGCCCAACTGCCTCAGCCTATGGAATAGACTGGTATATGATTCTCCCAATGGAGTGAAAGGCTTCTTTTATGTTCCCTCTCATTCCTGAAACCTTTGCTGGGACGAAAACTTGTTCCGGTGGGATTTCTATAGGCTCTTGGGGGTGGGTAGGTGTTTTGTGGAGCTAGATATGAATTTTGTGGGGTCGGCGCACACCATTGTGCGTAAGCTGGGGTTTGAGTGTGTGTTTGTGCATGATGGACGGAAAAGTGGGGATCTGGTTGTGGGTAGTAACGCTGTGGTGAGCTATATGGAGTGTGTGGGTAATTTTGAGGGTGAGGTTGTGGCTGGTTGTAATATGGTGCTGGGCGCCTGGGCCACGTTCTCGACTCCACCGTTGCAACTTCCTCCTTTTTCTTCTTCCCGAGCACACCTCTGGTGCCGCTCTGGATGGCTTGAGTGGTTGCTTTTATTGCCGAGTAACTCATGATCTTGTTGGACTTAAGTCCTTCCTCGATCATGCCGCCCATTTTCACAACCTCATTGAAAGATTTGCCAATTGCTGTCACCAAGTGACTAAAATAGGTCGGCTCCAAAGCTTGAAAAATGTAGTCAACCATCTCTCCTTCCATTGGAGGGTCGACCCTCGCAGCTTGTTCCCTCCAACGGAAACCGTATTCCCTGAAGCTCTCTCCGGGCTTTTTCTCCTGTTTTATTAATGATAGATGATCTGGAATGATTTGTAGATTGTACTGGAAGTGGATGGCGAATGCTTGTGCCAAATCATCCCATGTGTTCCACCTACCATGGTCATGTCGTGTATACCATTCTAATACAGACCCACTCAAACTCTGGCTGAAGTATGCCATTAGTAACTCATCTTTTCCTCTCGCCCCTCTCATCTTGCTGCAAAATCCTCGCAAATGTGCCACCGGATCACCATGCCCGTTATACAGATCGAACTTAGGCATTTTGAACCGTGTTGTAGCCGAATATGTGGGAACAAACATAAATCCTTATATTCCACACTGACTTGGCCACCCAAACCTTGCATATTCCGGAAAGATTTCTCCAGGCTCTTTACTTTTCGAAACATTTCTTCCTACTCCGGATTCTTGGGTTGCTTTTTAGGTTCTGCCGGGTTATCAAGCTGAGGAGGGAAAGGATACGGTTCAGGTGCTTTAAAGGTGGGTTCGGGAGGGTAATACTGATGGTCCAGAGTTTGGAACACAGGCTCGCTGGAAGACCTGTGGAGTATGGTTGGTGGAGGCGCCACAAAAACAGGGGTAATTGGCGGTGGAGGGTATGGATTTGTCTTTGGCATTTGGGGCATCCGAGAGGTAGTTCCCTGGTGATGTTGATATGTGGGAAAGTTTGGGGATGAG
>MU779044.1:0-12123 GCA_026770625.1 Nicotiana glauca | reverse complement strand
GAAGCTATCTACTTGGAACTTACTGTTTTTATCTAAACCTTAATTAACGCCCGCTTTGAACTAATAAAAATTCAAGTTAGTACTCATGTTGACAGATTTTAGCATGCTATCGAGAAACATCAACCCAGTTTTACAGTCCATGATTTAAAAATCGAAACATACAACGGTCTAAGTTATACAAATATACCTTATGACTAACAAGTGTATATAACAAAATTAATCTTATTATGAAATAAACAGGCAGTGATCCGGGCACGTAAACCCAATAAGCATTCTTATTCCAAACACTCAAGTCTACATCAACACGAGTTCGAAATTGTGTACCTGGAATTTCAAACAGCAAAAATGGAGGAGGAAAATCAGTAGGTGGTTCCCAGCAAACACAGCAGGAAAAATATCCCAGCAAACAAGCTAAAACCACCGTGAGATACTAGTAGACAGCCCGAGGAATAGATTGAGATCCCAGGAATAACTTGACCAACAGAGGACTCAAGAATGAGTCAACATCGATTTCCAGAAGACCAAAACAGCAATAGATCAAACCCAAATAATCTTGACAGAAAAACCTTCAACTAACTTGAGCACTCGAATGTGGAATAGAAACAGAGAAAAATTGAACTGTTTTCTGAAACTTTAACTAATGTAACAATGTTAACAGGGGATAGGATTTCTTTTCTAAGACTAGGAATCTTTCCTGCTTTCCACTATCAAGATCTCTCCTTCCAATTATCTGTTTTCCACAATGTTTTTGTGTCTAACTATCAAAATGTGTATAGCTTAGAAACTTTTTTTCCAGAGTCTATCTCCCCTCCAAAATCTGTTCTCTAATCTGTTCTCTCCTAGAGTGTATACCAGCCTGCTTTTCTCTCTAAAATCTGCTCTGTGTAAAAATCTCCTCCCTTCTATGTCTGGAATAATCTGTCTTATATAACCCAAAATGACAGCCTTCAGCCCTATTTTTTAAGTGTTTCAGAACTGAAAGCCCATGTTATTCCCTCTCTGTTTCCACCTTAGTTTGTCTAAATATGGGTTTTAACTATTTAAAAAGCTCCTGAAGTTCAAAACTGGTGGAACACACTGCTGTCCAGAAGGTTCCACTAGTCTATCCCATGTGTATTGCACCTTTTAAACATTAACTGATGTTAGTTTCTGACTTCCCATTACTCAGTGTTTAAACAAGTTGTAATTCAGCACTAATAGACAGCCGTTTTCATTCATTTAAACACCAATTTAAGGGTGTATTTGATGCCCAATTAGTAAGCCACCTAGCTAAGTTCTGACTCCTAACAGCTATATCCAATTCAAAACCTAATCTAGAATCACAAACAGTTAAGGCTTCAATCCGACAGTGATTCTGGACCAAGTTAACAATGTCAACAATACCACTATCCTATTGCCCTAACACAACAAACCCATATAACGAATCGACGACATCTATTTAATCGATTACAACACGTATAATCGATAACAAACAATTGACGAATAAGTCAGTGATTCATGGTTTCGGGCAGAACAGGGAAATCAAAAAGATGTAAACTAACTGCCTGATGACTTCAAACAAACTAAGCACATAGCTCAATCAAGATACCAATTAACGAAACAAAAAAATAGAAGAATTTGACCAAATAAAATGTATACTGGAGAAGGATAGAAAAATTAACAAAATAATCGAAAAGGATAAAAAATATAAGAAAACCTCTAATCTAAACAAGACAAATATGAAAAGATGAAGAGAGAAGAAAGAACGAAAATACCTTGAAGGAAAATCAGGAATCGAAAAGAGCTTGGTCCGCTCCAGACTTGAAACTTTGGAGGCCAAACGGGCCTTAATCGAGGTGTTTCAGTTGAGAAAACCTAGATTAAGGTCTGTCAGACCTCCACTCTTATTGAATTCAACGGACAAACCCACTTTAGGATTTCTAGGGTTCATACGATTTTTCGGGGTTCAGGGATTCTGGGTTGGATTCAAACCAAAACAAACTTGGTATGGTTATGAGAGAGGTCAGGTGAGGACCAGGTGTGAGTTTAGGGTCGAGTGGAGGTAGCGTTGCCACCAGAAAGTAGGGGCAGCTATTAGGGTTCTTGACAAAGAATCAAGATTCGAAGCGAGGGACTAAGATTCGAGGGTAGCCATGTCCGGGGTTGGAACGGGGAGGTCGTGGAGGTTCAGTGGTGTGAAGGTGGAGGCATTTGGGCCACCGGAACCGCCGTGAGGCGATTTTCGGTGGTATAGGAAAGTTGGGGTCTCTGAAGGGGTTCTAGGTTAGAGACGAGTGAAGGGGCTGTGTGAGTGAAATGGGTGAAACTGGTTTGGGGTATTAAAATTGGGCATTTAATCCAAGCCGTTAGATTACGACAACCAACGGCTAAGATCAGATGAACCAATCTGAAACAGGGTCGTTTGGAGTGATAACGGGGCGGGTTATGTGGTAGACGGGTTGGATCGGGTTGGTTAAGGGTTGAGGGATGGATAATGGCCGTTGGATTTGCGGGGATTTAATAGCTGAGATGGGTTGTCCTTAAAATGATGTAGTTCTGGTACCAAACTACGTCGTTTTGACAGCCTGAGAAATGGGTCTCTTGGACCGGGTACAGGAGTGGTTTTGGGCCTGGACTTTGGTTGAAATGGTGCGGCCCAAATTCGATTTGCCTCTTTTTCTCTTTATTTTTCTTATCTCTTTGATTAATCAAAACTAAAATCCTAAATCACAAAAATACTAATTAATTCCTAATTGTAGAATTGAGTCCTAAATGCAATATTTTTGTATTTTTAATTAATTTAAACAAATAAACATGCATACACAAATGCAAACAAATAAGAAAAAATAACAACAAAATCCACAAAAATTGCAAACAACAAAAGGACTATTTTATTTTGAATTTTGGGAGTAATTTTCTTGTAGGGCAAAAATCACGTGCTCACAGCTGCCCCTCTTTGCCCGGAAACACGAAGAGTTTTCGCGCAAAGATAAATGAGCGGATACGAGCGATTTTTGCCCATTTGAGTACTCCGTGTGAAGCATTTTTTTTGAAAGAGTTTGACCGAGCCTTTGCTTCGAGAGGCCTCCTACATATCCTGGGCTAAACAGGAATCAGGTCAATGTAGTTCGGCAAGTTTTGGTAGCTGGGACTACCGTGGAACTATGGCCTTGCTGTTACTGTTGTTATTGTTGCTGCTACCGCTTACTGACCTCCTTATTACACCAAAAGGAAAAATCACAGCTAAACATAGCTACGCCTATCAACTATGAGTTACAAGATTTCTATCTATAATTCTTTTGAAAACTTGATCTTGAGTCTTAGCTGATCTTGCTGTAGACTTTGATCTGAATCTTGATGCTCGTAGGTTGTAGGTGTTTGTTTATTTCTACAACATTGAGTGAACAGGACTGGCGGGGCTTGTAACTTCAATCAGATTTCAAGCAATCTGCACCTTTGTTTGTTGCAATATTCCATTTCTTTTCGTTCTTTTCTTCCCTTTTTAATTCTAGATTGAGATTCATCCCATCAGCCATCTTGCACCTTGTGTCTTAAGATCGACCTGCTCACGATAGCAAAACAAACAAACGAACGAAATTTTCTGCCCAGTTTTGACTAGGAAGATTTCGTGAGTTAGTTGTGGCACATATCTAATCAAATCAGGATTATGTAGGGAGATCCTCGGTTTTTGGCAGGGATTTGGAAAGAAAAGGCTCCTTGGGTTATGCCAGGGAGATCCTCGATTTTTGGCCGGGATTTGGAAAAGAAAAAGCTCCTTGGGTTATGCCAGGGAGATCCTCGGTTTTTTGGCCGGGATTTGGACAGCACAAACTCCTTGGGTTATGCAAGGGAGATCCTCCATTTTTTGGCTGGGATTTGGAAAAGAACAAGCTCCTTGGGTTATGCCAGGGAGATCCTCGGTTTTTGGCCAGGATTTGAAAAAAAAAAGCTCCTTGGGTTATGCCAGGGAGATCCTTGGTTTTTTGGCCGGGATTTGGAAAAGAAAAAGCTCCTTGGGTTATGCCAGGGAGATCCTCGGTTTTTTGGCCGGGATTTGGACAGCACAAACTCCTTGGGTTATGCAAGGGAGATCCTCCGTTTTTTGGCCGGGATTTGGAAAGCACAAACTCCTTGGGTTATGCCAGGGAGATCCTCGGTTTTTTGGCCAGGATATTTGGGGAATGGGATTTTTTTTATATCTTTCGATCTTTTATAACTTCATTCTCATATTCTTTATTTAAACATAATGCATGAGAGAGTCAGATAGGAAACTTACCTTTGGTTGATTTTTTGCTGCGAAACTGTTCCCGCGCTTGGGCGTTGCCTCCCTTTTCAGGCTGCGACCATTTCTTGTATGGCTGCCGGGTTTGCACCTGTTCTAAATATTCAACAAAGAGCAATTTGTTAGCTCAACAGTGGCGGTTGGTCTTGTGGCCTTGATCATCTCAATTGCTTGGTTGCAAACCCCATTTCTGTGGGGAACTCTGCTGCTTGCTGTTCCGGAGAGAAGAATTCTTTCGAACTTGACAAAACTCCAACTTTTAGGCCTTCATGATGTATCGCCCGTGTGGGCGCTGGCCTCTTGCTTCGTTCCATTGTTCAGGACCTTTGCCTTTGACCTTCCTTTTTTTTTTCTTTAGGGGAACAAACAACAAATAATGATCGGTCAGGATTGGACCAACGCACTAGCTGAGGCTGGGCATTCTCTTCGGCCTTTGTCAGGCGGGGCCCTATGAAACCAATTCTGCCACCTTTCCCTTTGTAACAAGTTTCGGAGTTTAGGGTTAAACCGAAAGGGATCCCAAGGAAAGAAAAATGAACATGGAGTGGAAGAGATGAAAAAGTAGAAATGTCCCTTTCGGGGAAAAAGAAAAACTTATCTGGGGTGCATGCTGACTTCAAATGGACATGACATGCTTTTGGACTGGACGCCAGACCTGTACCACTTCCGGCTTGTTGCAAATCCGTTGATCTGCATTTCCGAACCAGGGAACTTTTCCAGTACTTCCAGTGATGAGATACCTCTTTTTTGGCCGATAGTGCCCTTTGTGGGTTTTTGCTAATAGACCTCTCTCGTTTATCTTCTCATCATCGTCCGATAGTGCTCTTTGCGAGTTTTCACTAAACGGACTCTCTCATTTTAGTTTCTCTGCTCCCGTCGCCTCATGGTGCCTGATAAGACTCTCTTATTTATTTCTCCCAATTTGAATGTACGTTTTCCATCTATGATTTTCTTAGCTCTCACGTCTTTGGAAATTAATCCGAAGGACTTGCGTTTGGTTTTGGGTAAAGGGAATTATGGATGGGATTACAACTTTGGAATCATTTGGTAAACTCATGGTCGAACCATTATAACACCTGCCCTAGTTTCAGTTTTGGGGAGAATTGGAGTTTTGGTTCGGTGTGACCGAACCTCAGATAGAGGCTGCCTACGTATCCTTTCGGAATCAAGTCAAAACGTAGTTCAGACTTGAATCATTTTTTTTTAATTATTGTTGTTGTTTTTGGATGATTGATGGTGGTTTTGGATTCCAAAGAGGGCGGCCAAAGAAAGGTGACCGGCTCAAGATGGTTTGCAAAGGGGGTGGATAGAGTTTGGGTAGTGGGAACAAAAGCCTTCATCATCTCAAATGCGTCAAGACATCACCTGAAGCAAACTCAAACATAGTACTTTTTGACCGCGTCTGCGTTCACTGCCGTTTCGGGATCATTTCCTTCAACATCACCCAGATATAATGCTTCTCTCGGTAGTATTCTTCTGATGATGTACGGACCTTTCCAATTAGGAGAGAATTTTCCTTTTGCCTCCTGGTGATGGGGAAGAATGTGCCTCAGCACCAATTCTCCGACTTCAAAATTCCTGGGTCGCACTTTCTTATTGTAAGCGCGGGCCATTCTTTGTTGGTATAACTGCCCATGACAGACTGCAGCCATTCGTTTTTCATCAATTAAGGTCAACTGCTCCAATCGGGTCTTGACCCATTCACTGTCTTCGATTTCCGCTTCGACAATGGTTCGGAGCGAAGGAATCTCTACCCCTGTCGGTATCACAGCTTCGGCTCCATAAACCAACAGGTATGGGGTGGCTCCTACCGATGTGCGCACCATGGTGCGATATCCCAATAAGGCGAAAGGCAACTGTTTATGCCACTGTCTGGAACTCTGGATGGTCTTCCTCAAAATCTTCTTGATGTTTTTGTTCGCTGCTTCGACGACGCCGTTGGCTTTGGGCCAATAAGGAGTGGAGTTCCTATGCGTTATTTTGAATTGTTCGCATACTTCTTCCATCAGACGACTGTTCAGGTTTGCAGCATTATCTGTGATGATAGTTGTAGGAATACCAAAACGACAGATAATATTTGAATGCACAAAGTCCACCATGGCTTTTTTAGTGACTGACTTGAGAGTGATAGCCTCGACCCATTTTGTGAAATAATCGATGGCGACCAATATGAATCTGTGCCCATTAGATGCCTTTGGCTCAATCGCACCAATTACGTCCATGCCCCAAGCGACGAAAGGCCAGGGTGCCGACATAGGATGTAGCTCTATTGGGGGTGCATGAATCAGATCTCCATGCACCTGGAACTGATGGCATTTTCGGACGAAACTGAAGCAATCCTTTTCCATAGTTATCCAATAATAACCAGCTCGTAAGATTTTCTTGGCCAAGACATACTCGTTCATATGAGGCCCACACACTCCTGCGTGTACTTCTTGCATGATTCTCCCATTTGACCTGATTCCTCAAAGAGGCTACACAGCTCGGTCATAGTGTAAAAAAAATCAAAAAATCCCCAAGCAAGAAACTGGGGCAAAAGTTGTGTTTATTATAAATAAATCTAGTTACGAATGTTGTAATTTTGAACCTAGGTTGATTTGTTTTGAGCCTTTAATACCCTTTCTTTCTAGCCCTATCCAAATCCCACATTACGGTCCAAAGAAAGACATTTTGACCAATCTTCACAAGCAAGTGAGAGAGGTTCACCAGAACATAACACTCTGATTACTAGTAGAAAAGACTCTGATCCCCAAACAGAAAAGAAATATGAGAGTCTTAGCGGTAACACCCCAATCCCCAGCTGAAAAGTAACACAAATGAGAGAGTCTTAGCGGTGAAAACCTTCACAGGCACCATAAGGCGATGAAAGCCGAGAGAAAAACCGAAATGAGAGAGGCTTGATAGTGAAAACCCTTCGGGCACTACAAGTCGAACAAAGATTGAAAATCATATGGGAAAGCCCAGACGAAGATTACAAAAGGCGGTTTAACGACGGGGGATAGGCTATATGTGCATGTCATGTCCATTAGAGTTGGTATCCACGTTTGATAGGTTTATATTATAATTTTTTTTTAGAGAGTCATCCTCCTCTTTTGTCTTTTATTCTGTTCCTTTTATCTTTCTCCTTTCATCAAAAATTCCCCAGTAGAGTCTGTTTGTGAGAAATGACTTCAAAATTTGCCATCAGCTTTCCAATTATGCAAGACGAGATCTGATTGGTACACCCAAGTGGTATAAGTCATAAGGGAACAAGCACAATGCCAGTGTCAAGAAGGATATTCCCCAGCAAGAGGAAATTGACAAAGGGGTGGATCAGTGTCAAAGAGGATACCTCCATAAAAAAGCAGAGGGTAATGACCTCAGGGCCAATGCCAATGAGACTTAAAGGCCGGGGAAATGCCCGTTCCCTATATATGCCACAAACGAAGGGGGATATCGCCAGCAGAAAATGTATTTCCAGTGACAAGGATGAACGAAGAAAATGGTTCATCAGTAAAACATGCAGGGTCCTCAGGCAGGGTCTCTATCATAGGAATTTGGTTGGTCAGGATACAAGTGAGAATAAAGAGTCGTCAAGGAGGGTGAGGAAGCAAGAAAGGGAAAAACTATCCCCAGTAGGAATATCATCCCCGGCAAATAATAACATCCCCAGCAAGTTCTGACAATGAAACACAGATCAGGGAAAGAGGAGGAGAACCATCCCCGGCAGGAGCGTCACAACCAACCACCGCGTTTTAAACTAACAAATTTCTTTGATTTGGAGCAGGAAAAAAGAAATGACATCGATGGCGGAAAAGCATGCCACAAAGAAGATCATCAAACTGGGGTAGAAAATTTTCTCTCGTTGCGAAAATTTTCTTGAAATCCAAATGCCCAGTTGGTGAAGATGAAAGATAACACAAGTTTTGGGAGGAAGGAAAGTACCAGCTTCAAGTAGAATCTCTAAAGAAGCCAGATAACACAAGAAAATAGTCTTTGAACCAACGTTATCCCCAGCAGTTTTGAAAGAAAGAAAATTCCTAGGCCGTGTTATCTCCGACAGCTTTTAGAGGAACGAAACACAAAGGAATGAAGGAAGTTTTGAAAGAGGAAAGAAGAAAAAAGGATTCCCAGCAGTGTTATCCCCAACAGGGTAATCCCCCGTTGATAACATTTTAATACCGAGCAATCGTGAGAGAAAATAAAAGTTTTGAAGGAAGTAGAGAAGGAAGGAATAAAGAAGATCTCCCCAGCGGTATTATCCCCGGCAGGAAAGTAAACAATTCCAATGTTATCCCTAGCAGTCAAAAGGGGAAACAACACGAATTTTGAGGAAGGCAGTGCCGAAGCATGGTAATTCAGAAGGAAGGATGGTTTGGGAGGCAATGCAGGAGGAAGGAAGTGGTTCAGGAAGCAAAGGAAGACGACGGTAATAGGATGAAGTTTAAAATCATTGTTGAGGTGAGGTGCCCGCCTGAAGAATGGAATGGCGATTTGTTTTGAAGTTTGTTGATGAAGTCAGGTGCCCGCCTAAAGAACGGAAAGGCGTTATCTTTTAAGTGGAAGTTTTTAAATCATTTGTTAAAATCAGGTGCCCGCCTGAAGAATGGAGTGGCGATTTATTTTGAAGTTTGTTGATGAAGTCAGGTGCCCGCCTGAAGAATGGAGTGGCGATTTATTTTGAAGTTTGTTGATGAAGTCAGGTGCCCGCCTGAAGAACGGAAAGGAATTATCTTTTAAGTGGAAGTTTTTAAATCATTTGTTGAAATCAGGTGCCCGCCTGAAGAATGGAGTGGCGATTTATTTTGAAGTTTGTTGATGAAGTCAGGTGCCCGCCTGAATAACGGAAAGGCGTTATCTTTTAAGTGGAAGTTTTTAAATCATTTGTTGAAATCAGGTTGTGTGAAGTCAGGTGCCCGCCTGAAGAATGGAATGGCAATTTATTTTCGGAGTTTTGTTGTTTGGAGTCAGGTGCCCGCCTGAAGAACGGAAAGGCATTATCTTTTTAAGTAGAAATTTTAAATCACTGAGTGAGGTCAGGTGCCCACCTGAAGAATGGAATGGTGATTTATTTTCAGATTTTGTTGAGTGAAGTCAGGTGCCCTCCTGAAGAATGGAATGGCAATTTATTTTCGGAGTTTTGTTGTTTGGAGTCAGGTGCCCGCCTGAAGAACGGAAAGACATTATCTTTTTAAGTAGAAATTTTAAATCATTGAGTGAGGTCAGGTGCCCACCTGAAGAATGGAATGGCGATTTATTTTCAGATTTTGTTGAGTGAAGTCGGGTGCCCTCCTGAAGAATGGAATGACAATTTATTTTCGGAGTTTTGTTGTTTGGAGTCAGGTGCCCGCCTGAAGAATGGAAAGGCATTATCTTTTTAAGTAGAAATTTTAAATCATTGAGTGAGGTCAGGTGCCCGCCTGAAGAATGGAATGGCGATTTATTTGCGGAGTTTGTTGTGTGAAGTCAGGTGCCCGCCTGAAGAATGGAATGGCAATTTATTTTCGGAGTTTTGTTGTTTGGAGTCAGGTGCTCGCCTGAAGAACAGAAAGGCGTTATCTTTTTAAGTAGAAATTTTAAATCATTGAGTGAAGTCAGGTGCCCGCCTGAAGAATGGAATGGCGATTTATTTTCGGAGTTCGTTGTTGAAGTCAGGTGCCCGCCTGAAGAATGGAATGGCATTTTATCTTCTGAAGTTGTTGTTGAAGTCAGGTGCCCGCCTGAAGAACGTAATGGCATTTTACGTTAAGCTTTAATTGAAGTTTTAAATTGTTGTTGAAGTCAGGTGCCCGCCTGAAGAACGGAATGGAGATTAATTTTCAAAGTTGATGTTGAAGTCAGGAGCCCGCCTGGAGAGCGGAAAGGCGTACCTTTTTAATTCAAGGAGTCAGTAACCCGCCCGGAGAGCGGAGGGTTACAACAGAAAATCCCCAGCATAAATCCAAATTCAGAAGTGAGAAGGAAAGCAACAATGGTCGGAAGAAGGTAGTCCAGGTTTCGAAGGAAAAATAATTCGAGCCTCACAAGAAGGAAAGAAGCAGTCCAAGTTCGATAATCAGACGCTTACCTGGATAATAAGAGAATTCACTGCATAACACAATTCAGGTTAGCAACAGCAGAAACTCGCCTCAAGAATGCGAGTCAACAGTCTGAGATGATCGAAAGAAGTTAGTCACAATAGCGAATCCAAAGTGCAGTTGTGGAGGAAAGATGTGGTCTGCTCAAGGCATGACCGAGGTCACAAGAACTCAAGCCTAGTCATGATCCAGAAAGCCGAAGAAGGGTGAACTAGCACCTACAACTAGCAAGTATCAAGGTTCAAATTTAGAGTCCGCATGAAGCATCAACCAATACTCAAGATCAAGCTTCAGAAGACTTATAGATAGGAATCCTTGTAACTAGTAGCTGATATGCTTAGTTAGTCTTTCTCATGTTTTGATTTTTGATGTAATAGCAGGACCACAGAACAGAACCTCGACGGAACGGAACCTCTGACTGGCTCTCCACCTCGACATACTCCATATTCTCACTCACTTCCGAACTACACGTGGCCTGATTCCTTTATAGCCAAGGATATGTAGGCAGCTCAGATACCAGGGCTCGGTCACATCCTCTTCTCTTTAGTTTAGTCTCTCCGAATAAGGGTCGGGTCAAACCACTTGTCTAGTCGTTCTTTGTCTGAAAACTCTTTGTGTTTCCAGTTAAAGAGGGGCAGCTGTAAACACGTGATTTTTGACCCTCCCCGAGAATTTTCACATTTTTAGCGTAAATATTTAATTTAGGCCTAATATAGCTATCTTAGCTAATTTTGACTATTTTAGTTTATTTTGTCATAAAATGAAAAAAAAAATTATTATAAATTTTAGTTTATGTATTTCTCATAAACTTGAAAAATACAAAAATAGCACCTTATTTTTATCTTTATATAATTTTGAAAATTATAAAAAATAGTGTCATTAATATTTTGTAGTCATTTCAAACTTAAAAAATACAAAAAAATAATACTTTATATTTTATTTTTATATAAAAACGAAAATTGCAAAATAGTTTTATTAATATTTTATAGTTACTTTAATCTTGAAAGAAATATAATAAATAGTTTTGTTTTCATTGTGAGTTTCATAGTTATTTTGCTTATGTAGGATTAATTAAACAACATCGTGCCTTTATTCTCGGTCCCGGGCAAAAAATAATATTCGGGTTCAAACTACCCGGTTTTAAGCTTAATTTTCGGACCTAGCCCCATAATAATCCGAGTCCACCACACGGGAAACACGGACAAAAGAACCTATACACACACGTGACACACCACTCACATGAAGGGGGAGGGATGGGAGAAAAATTAAAAAAAAATGAAAAGGGAAAGAATAACGGACAAAAGGGAAATACAATAGGACAATACATATTATACACTACATGATGGAGTTCACGTTCCAGGAGGAAGGGGCCAACGTTTTCTTAAGAGAATAACGTTTTGAAAAGAGGGAAAAAAATACAATTTAAATAAGGGGGTTCATTTTAAAAGAGGGGGACATATGCATATGAAAGAAAAAACGTTCTGGAGAGAGGAGACTACTGTGTAGTCATCTTCCTCCTCCAGCGAAGAAAGACGAACGAAAAAAAAACCTACTGCTCTTCCGTCAACCAGCCAAGCCTCCATCCGTCGATCCCAGCCCCGTCCCCGTCCCTGCGTCGGCGTCGTCCAGCAAACTCTAGCAACAACCATACAGTCCCTTACCATCTCCAAATCGCCAACCACCAAACCCTTCCGTCTTCCGTCGTCCAGCCAACCTCATCGACCAGCCGCTAACGACGAACCAGTCGCTTCCAACTCCGACCACGACCTCCCTCACGTCCCATGACCACTTCCTTCAACCACTCAC
>MU779039.1:33860-136665 GCA_026770625.1 Nicotiana glauca | reverse complement strand
CCCCCCCCCCCCCCCTTTTTTTTACAAAATTTCGGCAAAGTTTCGATAGTATTTGGGTATCGATTTTTCTAAAACTAAACAATTACTATTATTTTTCTCTTTTTCTCTTTTTCTCAATTTCACAAAAAAATTTCTTTTTTAAACCGGTCAGCATGCAGACCCGAGACAAATAAATGCAACACGTAAAATGTATCATGGTGGTCTTTTCATATTTGGTTACCTATCCTAGACGGACCCAACCCCTGTGTTGAGTCCCCTAAGTCATACGTGATGCAAATAAATGTCCCTATTCTAAGCCTAAAACCTGGTTATATGTTCTAGACTGTGTACCCGAGCGGACAACTCGAGTCGAGGAGGGGGCTACGTACCGGGAACCAAAAGGCCATCCGGCTTAGTAACTTGTCCGGCCTCTTTCTTATTTCAGGGTATTGACACTAACAGAATAGGGAGTCTCAACCAGTAAGCACATCCCCGGAGGTGAGAAGAGAAAGGTTTTCGGCGCAGTTTATATAGAATTCAGATAATATCAAAGCGGTAAACATTTAGCACAATAATCATGAACATGTAGGGAAATCAGATATAAACAAATACAACAATTATTCCGAGCTCGAATTCTTAAACCCTGAACCGAAGTTCTGAGTTTGTGTCCCCAGCAGAGTCTCCAGAGCTGTCACACCTCCTTTTTCCGCTTTAATACACCCCGTGAAGGGCGTAAAGGAGTTTTTCCAATTAAAGGACAGTCGGAATGGGATTTATTATTATTTATTCAGAGTCGCCATTTGGGAGATTAATGGTGTCCCAAGTCACCAGTTGAATCCCGAACCGAGGAAAATATGACTCTATTAATAGTCCGCGAACCAGAAATCCAGATAAGGAATTCTGTTAACCCGGGAGAAGGTGTTAGGCATTCCCGGATTCCGTGGTTCTAGCACGGTCGCTCAACTGTTTTACTTAATTTTTATCTGATTTCAATACATGTTCCATTTTATGTACCTTTTGTTAATATCCCGCTTTTATTATATTTATTATTTAGAAGAATTGCAACGTCGTAAAAATGTATCTCGAACCACGCCATACCAGTACGCCCGTGGCTTTTAACACATTTAGACTTCGTTGAGATTTGGATTTGGGTCACATAAATGTGCACCCGTATTTAGGAAGGTAATATTATTAACATACGCACCTAAAGTGACTACGTGTTTATTATCTTTTGGGAAGACCGTGAAATTTGCTAAACGGCCCATCCCGAATTTTTAAGTATTTTATTTAAGCAATTATTGAGGGTCCCGCAATTATGTATTGGATTTGGCGAGGCTCGTCTCATTTTTATTTTTATTAAAGGCCAAACTAAAGTATACTAAGTTTTCTATTTTATTTTGTTTCTAAAGGTTAATTAACCTATAAATATGAATTTAATTTTCTTATATTCTTAATTATTTATTTATGGCATAACTATACTTAGGACTTTGATTGATTTTATTTTTTAATTCTTGGCAGCTTTGGGCCTTGCACTGCTGGCCCAAACAACATTTTATTAGTTCTGTTACGTCTTTATTGGGCTTCAGGATCAGCCCAAACAAACAACCATACAATAGGTTTCTAATGAAGGATCAAGGGATCGAATTTCTGTGAGGTTATTGAGTCTACAATTTACCTAATTATTAATACTGTTTTTTACCGCTTATAGGCACGTTCAGTAACAAATAAACGAACACAACTTGGATTATTTCAATCTAAAATGATTCTATTAATACTATAGATATGGTTTTTAACAGATTTTAACTATTATTATCAATTCAAAATTCTAAGAACCTGTAAATGCATAAATGAACTACTAAAATATCATTAATATGCTATAAAGGTTAAACACATAGAATTACTACTTATATTTATTAATCTCTAATAATCAAAGTTACACTAGAACAAGAACTAAACAACGAAATATTTCCAGATTCCTCTTTATATATTAATTGCCCGAAACTATTCTAAATTTAACAATCTATTTCACTAACACAATGGATTCTAAATTCTACTAGAGCATTATTACAAATCAAGTACTATTATAATCCAAACGTAGTAGTAAAAACAATCCAAAAAATTATAGTCCAATACAAACTCAACTAATCCTATTGAATACAAATTATCATATTTAGATTCTGCATCTAGGCAGATCTAATCAAATTAAGACACATGTGCTGATAGTAAATTTTAGCACAACAATTTAACTTTCATTTTATTGCTCTAGCTCGAAGATACAGCCATGTGAGTGTAATTGTGTACCTGGATTTGAAGTCAAAGAAGGATTAGAAGAAGGATCAGGGATAGTTACACAACAACATCAAAAGGAACAGGATAATAAATACAATCACAGCTTCGAATCACCATAATTAAACCAAGAGCACCAGATATAAACCAGAAGAACACACACTTGACCAATTCAATGGAAATTCACAGCCTTTCGATCACCAGAATCAGTGACAAATCAATATACAGTATTCAAATTGAACTAAAAATCAATGAAACAGTAAACTTTTTGAATTTTTTTGCTAACTTGTAATGTTTTTGAGTTTTGAGATTCTGATTTTTTGAAAATTGGATCTAAGAATGGTTTATTACTTTGGAGGAAATTTTCAGATTTCAAAACTTGTAAAATGAAGCATTTCAATGCCTATTTATAGAGTTAGATTTGGAGGGAATTTTAAACTTCAGAATTTGCACTTTAGTCCCTCTTTTATTTCACTTACACCCTTATTTTTTAACTTGTAATTCAATTGACTACACCTATTTATTAAGAATTATACTAATTCCCCAATCTAGAACCTTCTAACCTAGTGTAATTCCCTATCTACCCTCACTTCAATTTAAAATCTACCCAATTACCTTTTTCCTATACCCAAAATACCCCCCCTTCCTTTTGTTATTTACTACTAACCCTTTTTATGTACCCAAAATACCCCTGAGACTTAGTTGAATTTACTAACTAAACCTACCTGTCATTCACCCTTTTAACCCTTTGAATTATTTAACTGTCGAGTTACCAATCAATTATAAACCTAATTATTACAACTAATTAACAAATCTAATCTAACAACTAACCAAAATATGCCAATTGCTTATCAATTAATCCAAAATTACTTAAGTAATTAAACTAATTATAAAAAATGATCACTGATATATAACTAACAATTATCAAAATCAATAGCTATAACCAATCCTTATCAATCAAATATTAACAAACAAGAACAATTAAAGAAATTTCTGCAAAAAAAATCTAATTAACTTCTATTTGATATCAAATTTATTTTCTTAAACAAAATTAATTAGAATCTATTACTAATTATTAAAAACCTAACAATATCCAATTTTAAACCTAAAATACTATATATTTAAAATAGAAATTAGAAGATAAACCCTAATTAGACTAATAATAGTCAGTAAACAACTAAAAACATAAAAAACACGCACATGCAAAGAAATAGAAAAAGAAAAAGAAAAACTTAGCTTTTTAGTTGTTTGACCATCTACTGGGTACCAAGAATCTTGATAGTTTCTTTTTACAGCATCTTTGTGATGTTTTTGACTCAACATAAAAATTTAAAACTTGTGCTCGAGCCGCTCCAGTTGGATTTGAGGCTAAATACTTTCAGAATCGTGTAGAGGGCATTGAGAAGGAGCTACGGTGTAATTTTGGACTGGGTTGGATGAGGTGTTGTTCGCCGGAATTAGGGTTTCGACGAGACAACTTTGGTTATTCGAGACGATGAGGAAAGATTTGAAGAAAAAAGGTAGAAGGGTGGAATCAGGGTCTCAAGGCGGTCAAGTGGTGTAATTTTGGGGTTGGTTGGTGTAAGTGGCGTTTCCCGCCGGTAGGGTTCCGGCGGGTTGACGGGGAGATGGGGGCGGCTAAACTTAAAGAAGAAGACGGAAGGAATTAAAATGATTTTTTTAGGTTTAGTTTTTTTGTATTAGTATATTAAAAAGTATTAATTGACCCTCACCGTTAGATTAATAAAATTGAACGGCTCAGATTCCTTGGGCATCCAAACGGTGCCGTTTTATTTATTAAGAGGTGAGGCCATGACCGTTGGATCAGGGTTATCAAGCGCTGGGATTAAATCTTCTTAAACGACTTCGTTTGGGCTAAGGGTGGCGCAGACCGGGTCGTGTAAGCTTGGGCCTAGGGCGTTGGCATTTGCTTTGGGCTGGAATATAGGCAGAAATACTAGGTTTTGAAATTATTTATCAATTATTCTCTTTATTTGTTTCTTTTTTTTTTATAGATTTTGTATTTTTATTTTTGCTTTTGTATTTCATTTTCATTCTTGTATTGTATATTTTTTACTTTGTATTTTTTATGATTTTGTAAAAATTAAAACAAAGCCTAATTAACTTCTAATATTATCAAAATTTGCAACAATTATCAATTAAAATGGCCTAAGACTATTTTTTTTTTTTTGTAATTTTCTTAAATTTTTGTTCTAAAATAAATCGATACCTAATTAATACTAAAAATGAAATAAAAATCCTAAATGCATATTTTTTTTGTATTTTTATATGATTTAACATGCACAAACAACATGCAAACAATTAACACAAAATTCACAAAAATTGTAAAATAAGGAAAAAAAATTATTTTTGTTTGAATTTTATGGGAATAACTCATATATAGGGCAAAAATCACGTGCTCACAACAACTATGAGAAAGGTTTGATCAAGGTGAAGTTTTGTGCTACTGACAAGCAAATAGCTGACATCTTCACAAAAGCCTTAAGTAGAGATCACTTTGAGATGAACGTGTTGGAATTAGGGACGATTAAGATCACCTAAAAGGACCAGTTCAAAGTTAAACGAAAAACATGAAGAAAAAAAATTGAAAAAAGACAAAAAAAATATTTGGTTAGAAAGTCTGCAAATTGTGTATAAGTAGATTAAATCTTGCTCAGTCTCATACTTTCGATAGTATACTCATGCTCCATATGCTAAAATAATTCATTAATCTCTATGATATTTTCTCTATTTTGGCAAATTTGGACTTATACGAGAGAATTTTCAGTGAAGAACCTGGTCCATCAAGATAAATAGGTATGTTTTCTAAATTGCGCATAATTTGAAATAACTGTATTTGGATCATGAGAAGAGTCCTACCAAATACCAAAGTTCTTTTGAACTTATCCGTTACAAGTGAACCATTTCCGTTCAAGGACTCCTAACTGAATTAAACTACCTAGGTATTAGGAATAGACTCCAACGTCTTTTCAAAACTGACATTCAGTTTGATTAGAAATGTATAATACTTCTGAAAATCCTTTGTCACCACCAAAAAAACCCACTTCCTCACCCACTATCTCTCATTCAAAAACCCCAACCTCTAAGAAAAGAGTAAAACACATGGCTCACAAGATAGTTGCTGGTGGAAAGCATATTAAGAAAATTAACCAATAATTGAAGGTGAGTTGGGAGGAGGCATCACAGAAATCTCTAGATTCTTTTATGTGTGCTACTAAGGGGAAAGAAAGTGGTTCTTCCAAAACTGAACACGTATCTTCTAATGCTAAAGATACTCCTAAGATAATTTCTGAAGTTACTGCAGATTTGGAGGTAGATTTGTACTAGCAGGATCTATAGCAGGTGTTGAGACTACAAAATCTGGAGAAGTTAGTGGTAAAAACAAAAAAGGAAAAGAAAAGGAGAGCAAGGGTGCTAGGAGTACTGTGAGGGGAAAGAGTACAAGAGTGGCTGATTCTTCACCCACTCCTGTGAGTTTAACTAAAGACATAGGTGCAATGGTTGTTTGGGCAGAGGAATTTGGTAGAGTAGAGGAGAGTGTCATGAAAATAGGGGGAAGTGGGTCTGGTGAAGCCGCTGAAGGGATTGTTCAACTTGGGAAAATGGAGATTAACCTGGTTCATTTGTAGAGGAAACCCTTGTCACACCTCCTTTTTCCTATCCCTGGAAGGGAATAATTAAGGGAGTTTTTTCCAATTGAAGCGACAATCGAAACGGGATTATTTGATAAAGAATTAGAGTCGCCACTTGGGATAATTTTATCCCAAGTCACCGGTTTTAAATCCCGAATCGAGGAAATATTTGACCCTATTTATGTCCGCGAATACAGAAATTTATGTAAGGAATTCTGTTAACCCGGAAGAAGGTGTTAGGCACTCCCGAGTTCCGTGGTTCTAGCACAGTCGCTCAACTGTTATTATTGGCCTATTTATTTGATTTTAGAACACCTTTTAAACCTATATGCATTTTATTCCTTTTCAAACCGCTTTTAATAAATTAGTGTTACATATTGTGAATCGTGTTACGGGAACCGTACCCACAATCTACACCATATTTATTTTATTAAAAAGATTAAATTATGGCCAGATCACATAAATGTACCCTCAGATTTTTAGAAATTAAGCATCACAACTATGTCACGGGAACCGTATCCGTAGCTATGACAATTATTGGATTAGCACTGTCACACCTCCTTTTCGCTACCACACCCCGTGTAGCTATAATAAAAGGAGTTTTTCCAATTAAAGGACAATCAAAATGGGATTCTTTTATTAAGAGATTCAGAGTCGCCACTCGGGAGATTTATGGTGTCCCAAGTCACTAGTTTGAATCCCGCATCGAGGAAAGGGTTTGACTCTGTTTAACAGTCGCCAACCAGAAATCCGAGTAAGGAATTCTGTTAATGTGGGGGAAGGGGTTAGGTACTCCTGAGTTCTATGGTTCTAGCACGGTTGCTAAACTGCTATATTTGGCTGAAATCTGATTTTTATACATGTTAAACCTATAGTGCAATTTAGGATTATTTACCGCTTTCAATCAATTATTAAGAAAGTGAACATCGTTTAAGAACGTGTTTTCGGATCACGTCACTTGAAATGCACCCGGATCCTCGGCACATTCTTATTCAACGTTTTAGGATTTGGATTGCATGAAATGCACACCCGTATTTAAGAAGGTAATATTCTAAAGCGACCAACGGGTTGTTATCTTTGCAGGAGGCCGTGAAATTCGCTAAACGACACGCCCCAAATTCTAAGTATTTTTATATAAGCATTTAATGAGGGCCCCGCGATTTATATATTTTGTCCGGTGAGGCTCGTCTCGTTTTATTATTAAAGGCCAACTATATCATTTTTTACTAATTTTGTCTCTAAAGAAAACCTAGTTACTTGATATTATAAAACTAGGGCTTCAAGTTCAAGTTCGGATTCAAACAAAAGGGCAACCCTTTTAGTTTAGACCCGCTACCTAGCCCGAAGGCCCAAATATATTACTAAACCATGAATTGAAACCTTCAAGCCAAGTCCAAATTAATGGACTAAATGGGTCTGCTTATGAACAATTGCAGCAGACAGTCTTCGATGCCAAGCCACTTGAAGGGAATTATTTGGGCCCAGCGTAAGTAAAAGGCAGGCCCAGGCGGCTGTGGCGTCTACGCCAATATCGAACCCACACAGTGACAATGAAAGGGCATATTTCAATTCTAAACCAATTAAGAAATTTTACAAAATCGAGCCCTTAAGCAATTTACTAACTAACGAAACTTTATGAACCAGTTTCAAAGTGGTTGGATCATTTTGAGGTAACTACACCCTAACTGCTTTTGATTCATGATTTTGAATTAACATATGACAATATGAACGTCTATCCCAAACTAATTCAGAATTATCATTTCTAAACACAAGTATTGTGACTTCCGGATTAAAATACCAGTTAGTAAAACAAGTGAGGACTATGGATCACAAAACCATTTGTTGTTCTGACTATCTTCTGATTTTAAAATCATACTATACAACATGAAATTAAACTACAAAGTGGCGAACGAACTATCATTAGTCCAAAAATCCAAACAGTCCATGACAAATTAATAACCCAACTAATTCATTACAGACAAACTAACGTAATGAATTCATCAAAATAAATCCTAGAACTAACTACAATTTAATGGACTGATTAAACAGTAAAGGCCACAGCAAATATCAGGCTGCAATTGCATTTCCACTGGAAAAATTACATCAGATTGATCTCAAGGTGTGTACCTGGGATTCGAAATTAACAAGAAGAGGAATAAGTCAATAGCAATAACAGCAGAGGTCCAACAACTAGCACAGTAGTGAATTCAGCAACCTAGGAGAAATTCAAAACCAAATTGAACCAGAATACTCAACCATAAACAACTTGAATAAGCTCAAATGAGCTTGAAATTAAACTAGTACTTTCAGAGAACCAGTCACACAACCAGAATGGTTCAAACAGCACCAATCAAGCTCGAATTGAAACCACAAACCTTAGAAAACTTCCAGCAATTCAAATCATGAACTAAGAGGAGCCAATTAGCAATTACACTTGAAATTAAACTACAAATGCCAATGGAACAATGTATTGTTTTTGGTTTTTCTATAGAAAGCTTAAAATTCTAAAAGAAAATTTCAAATTCTAGATCTCCTTTCGAATCTGAAACTAGAGAGTATTTGTGGGAATATTTGAGGCTCAAAAAACTCCCTCATGAAGTAAAGAGCATGCCCTTTTATGGGCAAAGATGAGGCTCTATCCGATTTTGGACTTTACAGATCAGTCCTTGTTTTATATACTCAGTTAGTCCTTTGTTTTACTGACTTGTGCTTCAAGTAAGTACACTTTTTTTCCTGAAATTCTAATTTTACCCTTATCTAGAAGATTCTAGGAACTTCATGTATAACCTACAACATTTCTTTCCAGTGTTAACTACCCAAATGCCCTGAATACCCCTAAGCTTAATACTAAATTGCAGCTATAACCAAATATCCTAAGCTCTGAATTTACCAACTACTGAAGAATAATCCCAGTTTAAACTCTTGTTAACCTACCAACCGAACCAGATTGACACTACACTATGGGGATCATGAATTAACTGCACCATATTATGAAACCAAAATGAAAGGAAAACTAACACAAGCTTAACTCAACAGAATTAATAACCAAAAGGAAAACGAACAGAATTATTAAAAAGAACAGAATCAACGAGAATAAAAGCTAAACATGGATGCCTACGATTGAAATCAAACCAATCAATTATTAACTACATGGACAAAGAATATCATAACTCTTAATTGAAATTCTGAAATCAAAAAAGAAAAGAAAAACTCACCGACTCGATTTCAAGATTCCGGCCAACTCTCAGAATTTAAATCCGGCCATATCTGGTGAAAATTGAGTTCTACTCACGATAAATTCACTACGAGGAAAGCCCAGGGACTATGTGGTATCAATTTGGGGTGAGTTGATGCAACTAGGGTTTTGGCCGAAAAATTTGATTTTGATATTTGAGCTATTCCGGCCAAATTTGAGGGGTGGGGTTTGGGGGATCCGATAGAGGAGGTTATGGCGGTCCTACAATGTTAATTTAAGGGTTAACGGAGAGAGTTATATGGTGGCCGAAAAATTTAAAACTAAAATTCGATGAGTTTGGCGTTGATTCGAGGGAAGTTGAGGGTATGGTTGGAAAGAGGGGAACAAGGGGAGTTATTGGTGTATTTTTGGTGATCATTGGTATAATTGCCGCCATCACCGCCCGCGAGTTTCACCGGAGGATATGGGGGCGGCGGAGATTAGGGTTGAGGAGCCTGCGGGGTGAGGAAGAGACGAAAGGGGAGGGGGGTAGTGGGCATTTGGACAGTCTTATATCCAAAAGACCCCACTTCTGAGTCGTTGATCTGATTATCCTAGACGGTCCAGATTATCTTGGACTTAAACGACGTCGTTTTGTTAATTAATGGGGCAGACCGGGTGGGGTGACAATTGGGCCTGGACTGGGGTAATTTCTTTGGGCTAAAATAACAGCCCACTTCGTGGGTCTTCTAACAAAGCAGCCTTTTCTTTATTATATATTTTTTATTATAATTTTCCTCTTTTATTGTTTTCATTTTTGTATTTTATTTTGTTTTCTAATTTTATAAAAATGTAATCATTAAAACAAAGCCCTAATATAATTCAAAGTTAAACTAATTAACTCCTAAAATTATTTAAAAACTATTCCATGACGAATTCACAATTGAAGTAATTAAAAATGCAAAAATGAACTATTTTTGTTATTTTCTTTATTTTGTTCTAATATAAATTAACCCCTAATTAATCATAAAATATGAAATTAAATCCTAAATGCAAATGCCAAATGTATTTTTTGTATTTTTCATATGGATCAAAATGCACAAATAAAAATGCAAACAATTGATAGAAAATAACAAAAATTCACGAAAGTGTAGAATAATGAAAGAAAAATCATTTTGTTTGAATTTTGGAAATAATTCATGTAGGGCAAAAATCACGTGCTCACAACTGGCCCTCTTTGCCCAGAAACACGAAGAGTTTTCGTGCAAAGATAAGTGAGCGAAAACGAGCGATTTTTGCCCGTTCGAATATTCCGTGTGAAGCTTTTTGAAACTGTTGGCCGCACCCTGCTTCAGAGGTTGCCTACATATCCTTGGCTAAAAAGGAATCAGGTCAGTGTAGTTCGGGAATGTCTGGTAGCTGGGACTACCAGGAGCTGTGATTTTATTGCAGTTGTTGCTGCTACTGCTCGCTGACCTCCTTATTACACCGTGTTAAAAGAAGCTAGACTATGCTATGATCTATGAATTACAAAAGGGTCCTATTTATGTCTTCTAACTTGCTCTTGTGTTGCCTTGAACTTGTATTCTTCCACTGGAACTCTTGCGTTGTTGCCTTGCATTGTGATTGGAGATGTTTTGTCGTTCCTTCGAGTGATGCTTGACTACATACATGCCTCTATTCTTCAAGCGGGCTCCTGATTTCTAATCTTGAAAAGTATTCCCCTATTCTCCAGGTGGGCTTCTGATCGCTGGACTTTGAAAAGTATTCCCTTATTCTCCAAGCGGGCTCCTGATTGCTAAACTTGAAAAGTATTCCATTATTCTTCAGGTGGGCTCCTGATCGCAACAGACAAACAAAGAAAATTCTCCTGCCCCAGTTTGGTGGCTGGGCATATCATGTTATCCAATATCAAAACTTGAAAGCTAAATTTTGAATTGTACTTCCCTTGTTTTCCAGGTGGGCGCCTGACTGCTGAAATATAAAATGTACTCCCTTGTTCTCCAGGTGGGCGCCTGACTACTGAAACTTGAAATGTATTCCCTTGTTCTCCAGGTGGGCGCCTGATTTCAACAAAATAGACAAACAAAGAAAATTTTCTGCCCCAGTTTGATGACTGTGCGCGTTATGTTAAAAACTTGAAAATTTTGCATTGTACTTCCCTTATTTTCCAGGTGGGCGCCTGACTACTGAAACTTGAAAGGTATTCCCTTGTTCTCCATGTGGGCACCTGACTGCTGAAACTTAAAATGTATTCCCTTGTTTTCCACGTGGGCGCCTGACTGCTAAGACTTGAAATATATTCCCTTGTTCTCCAGGTGGGCGCCTGACTACTGAGCTTGAAATGTATTCCCTTGTTTTCCAGGTGGGTGCCTGACTCCAACACAATAGACAAACAAAGAAAAAATTTCTTCCCCAGTTTGACGGCTAGACGCATCATGTTGCAAAATATTATCGAAAATGAAAATTTTGAATTGGACTTCCCTTATTCTCCAGGTGGGTGCCTGACTGCTGACGCTTGAAATGTATTCCCTTTTTCTCCAGGTGGGCACCTGCTTGCAACAAAATAGACAAACAAAGAAAATTTTCTGCCCCTGTCTCAACCAAAGAACAATTTGTTAATATAAAATGGTGGTTAGTTGCTGGCATTCTTGCTGGGTATGTCCTTGCTACTCGGGCTTTACTCCGACCTACTTCCTGGACTTGCCCTGAACCTCCTCGGCTTCATGACCGAATTCCAAATCTCTAACTTTGATGACCCAAGTGTTCTATCACGTATTGATGTTTTGTGTTTCTGACCCCTCTATCTGAAACTTCGCTTCTTCCCCACAATTATCTGATTGATCCACCGATGAAACTTCTAGTGGTCCTTATGGTCCTACTTCATCTTTGATATATTCTGGCCCTGTTGTGCCTTGCAACTGGGAAACCAGTAGTTAGCTTTGACATTCCTCCCCTATTGTTTTGAACAGAATTGACACTGAAACATCTTAAAGACGGACCACGAAAGAATGAAATGCAATGACCTCGAGGGTTGAGGATAAAGAGAATCCGAAAACGGATGATTTGTAATGAAGAAAGAAAAGAAGAAGACATATCTGAGTGGAACAGCTGGTGCCATTGATCATGCCATGCATTTTGGATTAGCCAGCCTAGTCTGTCCAACCAATCAACTTTCAATTGCCACATTTTCTGTTCCAGACTTTCATCCCTTGATTTTAAACCCAACCCAAACCCTACTCATCTTGCAACGTATTGAGCGGCTTTCGACCATAGACTTGTCTCCTTTGCCCATCTAAAAAACTCACCTTCTCCTTACGGTGCCCTTGAGAGTTTTCACCGGCAAGACTCTCTCATTTTTGATTTCTCTCAAAAACTTACTTCGCCTTATGGTGCCCGTGAGGGTTTTCACCAATAAGACTCTCTCATTTTTATCATTTTTCTTCCTGTACCGGCATGTTTCCCCTGTCATGAATCACTTTACTTGCTCGTATTGGCACTTCCTGAAGATTGATCAGAAGGTCTTTCTTTGGACAGTAATATGGGCTTTTGGGTGGGGTTTAGGAAGAATGGTATAAAGGCTCAAAATAATCCAACGTGGGTTTAACACTACAACTTTCGGAATCAGCCTTCTTACAATAATCACAACTTCTGCCCCAGTTTCTTTCTTGGGGGCTCTCGGACTTTTATTTTGGTGTGACTGAACCTCAGAGAGAGGATGCTTACGTACCCTTTCGGGATCAAGTCAAACATAGTTCATGTTATAGAATTACTCTGCTGTTGCGATTTCTTCCTTTTCTTTCCTCTCTTTTCATTTCTTTTCTTCTTTTTCTTTTCTTCTTTTTTCCTTTCTCTTGTTTTCTTTTCTTCATTTTTCTTTTCTCTTTTTTTTCCTTTTCTTTTCTCTTTTCCTCTCCTTTCTTTTCTTTTTCTTTTCCTTTTCTTTTGGATTATTCTTCTTGTTTCTCCCCGCTCGGGCTTCCGAGTTTTGTTATTGATTCCGAAAAAGAGGTACGAAAGAAAATAAGATAAGGCTCAAAAGGGGTAACAAAGGATAAAGTGTTTGGATAACAGAACAAAATGCCTTCGTCATTTCAATCTCAAAAATATGCCAAATATAATTAAGTACAATTAGACAAAGAAATCATACATAGTATCGCTTGACTGCATCAGAGTTGATAGCCATTTCTAAACATTTTCCTTCCACATCTATCAAATATAATCCGCCATTGGACAACACTCGGGTTACAACAAAAGGCATCTGCCAGTTGGGGGAGAACATTCCTTTTGCTTCAGCCCAATGAGGTAGGATACGCCTTAACACCAATTGCCCTACTTCAAACTTCCGCGGACACACTTTCTTGTTATATGCTCTTGCCATTCTCTGTTGGTACAACTATCCGTGACATACTGCTTCCAGTCTCTTTTCATCAATCAAACTCAATTGTTCCAAGCGGGCTTTGACCCATTCAACATTGTCAATTTCCGCCTCGGCGATAATCCGAAGGGATGGTATTTTGACCTCTGCGGGTATTACTGCCTCCGTACAGTATACTAATGAATAAGAAGTCACCCCTACTGAAGTGCGAACAGTAGTGCAATAGCCTAACAGGCGGAAAGGTAACTTCTCATGCGATTGCCTGGATCCTTCCACCATTTTCCGAAGTATCTTCTTGATGTTCTTGTTAGCTGCTTCGACCGCTCCATTCGCCTTTGGACAATATGGGGTGGAATTGCGGTGCGTGATCTTAAACTGCTGACATGTCTTCACCATCAGATGGCTGTTGAGATTGGCACCATTGTTTGTGATAATTACCTTCGGGATTCCGAATCGACAAATGATATTCGAATGCACAAAATCGACCACTGCCTTCTTGGTCACTGATTTGAAAGTTTTCGCCTCAACCCACTTAGTGAAATAATCAATGGCTACCAGAATAAACCTATGCCCATTTGATGCCGCTGGCTCGATCGGCCCAATGACATCCATTCCCCAAGAAACGAAGGGCCATGGTGCCGACATTATATGCAATTTAGATGGTGGAGAATGAATCAAATCTCCGTGTACCTGGCATTGATGACACTTGCGCACAAAACTGATACAATCTCGTTCCATAGTAAGCCAATAATAACCTGCTTGGAGAATCTTCTTTGCCAATACATATCCACTCATATGAGGTCCACAAACTCCCGCATGTACCTCGGTCATGATAGTTGTGGCCTGTTTAGCATCCACACACATCAACAAACCAAGAGCTAGAGTTCTTTTGTACAACAATCCTCCACTGAAGAAAAATCCGCTTGCCAAGCGTCTAATGGCTCCCTTTTGATCCCCTGTGGCCTGTGTCGGGTATACTCCCATCCTGAGGTATTCTTTGATATCATGGAACCACGGCTCACCATCAAGCTCTTCTTCAACCATGTTACAATAGGCATGCTGATCTCGGACCTGAATCTGCAACGGGTCCACATAAGCCTTATCTGGATGATGCAACATCGATGCCAAAGTGGCCAAAGCGTCAGCAACTTCATTATGAATCATTGGAATATGTCTGAAGTCTATCGACTGGAACCGTTGACAAAGTTCATGCAAACACTGCCGGTATGGTATGAGCTTTAAGTCTCGTATCTCCCATTCTCCCTGAATCTGGTACACCAGAAGATCCGAGTCACCCATGACCAAGATCTCTTGGACACCCATGTCTATAGCCAACCTCAAACCCAAGATACATGCCATGTATTTAGACATGTTATTGGTGCAGTAAAAGCAAAGTTGAGCTATAACAGGGTAGTGTTGCCCTGTCTCAGAAATAAGTATCGCTCCTATCCCGACGCCTTTGGTATTGGCAGCCCCATCAAAGAACAACTTCCACCCTGGATTTTCGACTTGTTCTAATTCCTCGACATGGATTATCTCCTCATTAGGGAAATATGTCTTCAAAGGTTCATATTCATCATCAACTGGGTTCACAACTAGATGATCAAACACCGCTTGTGCCTTTATTGCGGTCCGGGTGACATAGACAATATCAAATTCTGTGAGCAAGATTTGCCACTTTGCGGGCCTCCATGTGGGCATAGACTTCTGAAAAATGTACTTCAACGGGTCTAACCGAGAGATGAGATAAGTGGTATATGATGACAAGTAATGTTTCAATTTCTGCGCTACCCAGGTTAAAGCACAACACGTTCTCTCAAGCTGAGTGTATTTTACCTTATAAGATGTGAACTTCTTGCTGAGGTAGTAAATTGCCTGCTCTTTCCTTCCTGTGACGTCATGTTGCCCCAGTACACAGCCAAAAGAGTTATCCAAAACTATCAAATAAAGGATCAAGGGTCTTCCCGGCTCCAGCGGGACCAACACAGGTGGACTGGCCAAATACTCCTTAATCTTGTCAAATGCTGCCTGACATTCATCTATCCATCCGTCCGTAGCATCTTTCTTTAGCAGCTTAAAGATGGGCTCGCAAGTTGTTGTAAGCTGGGCAATGAACCTACTAATATAATTCAACTTACCAAGCAAACTCATCACTTCTTTCTTGCTTCTTGGTGGCGGTAATTCCTGAATGGTTTTGATCTTTGACGAGTCTAACTCAATACCGCGTCAACTTACCACGAACCCCAACAACTTCCCCGACGGAACTCCAAATGCACACTTTGCTGGGTTAAGTTTGAGGTTGTACCTGCGGAACCTCTGGAAAAACTTCCTCAAGTCCTTGAGATGGTCACATTGTTTCCTCGATTTTATGATCACGTCGTCTACATAGACTTCAATCTCCCGATGTATCATGTCATGGAACATGGTGTTCATCGCCCTCATGTATGTTGCCCCTACGTTCTTCAACCCAAATGGCATGACTCTATAACAATACAAAGGTATGATGAATGCCGTCTTTTCCGCATCTTCCTCATCCATCAAAATCTGGTGATAACCCGCATAACAATCCATGAAGGAACCAATCTCATGTTTAGCACAATTGTCAATCAATATGTAGATGTTTGGCAGCGGAAAGTTGTCTTTTGGACTCGCTTTATTGAGATCACGGTAATCAATGCACACTCTGGTCTTTCCATCTTTCTTTGGCACAGGCACAACATTAGCTAACCAAGTGGGATACTGAGTGACCCAGATGACCTTCGCATTAAACTGCTTAGTGACCTCTTCTTTGATTTTCACACTGATATCTGTTTTAAATTTCCTCAACTTCTGCTTGATAGGAGGGCATGCTGGGTCAGTGGGCAATTTGTGGACCACCAAATCGGTACTTAAACATGGCATATCGTCATATGACCGTGCAAAAACATCTTTGTACTCAAGAAGCGCTTTGATTATTTCTTCTCTGAGCGGAGGTTCCAAATGGACACTCATTTTTGTTTCCCGTACATTCTCTTGATCCCCTAAATTGATTGCCTCTATGTCGTTCAGATTAGGTTTGGGTTTTTCTTCAAATTGGCTTAATTCTTTAGTGATCTCTTCAAAGGCTTCCTCATCATCATATTCTACCTCGTCATCACACTCAATTTCTTGTATTATTATTTCGGAGTTAGATTGGTAATCAAGACTAGGCCGAAGACTCCTCATGCATGACACATCAGTGAAACCAGCATAAAAGGGACTGTACAAGAAAGAAAAGAAAGACAAAATAAAGGCTTTCAGGAATGAAAAAGGAAGGAAATTGCATTTCATTAAAATTGTAAGATAACAAGGTTTAACTCATCCAAACGGACGAAACATAGCATCCGAATTACAACCTTGGAAATAATCCAGATTAAACTGAAAGGAAAATCAATACTAACTACCACGACTCCCTCCGGGTAGGAAGAGGAGTAGCTTCCCAATTATTAAGCTTTGCATGGGGCCCCACGAACTACACATCTGCCTTGCTCGGACCTCCGCCTACCTCCACCACATTCACCTCGTCAAACAGCTTCTCAAACCTCTCAATCAGCTCCTTGTCGGGTTCCATCACCACAGAATGATGCATTACCGTTGCTGGGTGCCTCTTAGTACCAGGCCGAACAAAGGAACGGGACAAGCGGGGGATGGGTTTTGGAAGGTCCATGCTCTCTTTTTCATCTTCTTAGCTCGCCTTATGTCAGCAGCAGTGGGCTTAAAGCCTAAACCAAAAGTATCCAAGTTTCCAGGAAGGTATACCGGCTGTATGATTCCTTGAAACGAAGCACCCAAGCCTTTTCCAGGTAAGAATCCATTCTTTATCATTTCCAAAGCCACCATGACAGATGCAGCAGCTACCCTGGGCAAAGGAATACACTCTCCTTCCGGGATTTTTGCAACTGATACTGTATCCAAGACTTGGTAAACCCATGGACCTTTGTCGTCCTCAGCTTCGTCGAAAAGCATAATGGTATTACACGAACTATCCTCCCCATGCACAATAATTTCCTGCCGGTCCCACTCTAATTTGATCATCTGATGCAAGGTAGACGGCACTGCTTTTGCTGCATGAATCCAAGGCGGCCTAGCAAGAGATTGTAACAAACAGCCACGTCGAGCACCTGGAACTCTATAGTAAATTCAACTGGTCCTATTGTCAGTTCCAAAACAATATCCCCGACTATTTCCTTTCCTCCTCCATCAAATCCCCGCACGCAAATGCTATTCTTGTGGATCCTCTCACTGTCCACTTTTAACTTTTCCCGGGTGGATAGAGGACAAATGTTTGCACTGGACCCGTTGTCGATCAGCACCCGGGTGACAACTGAGTCTTCACATTTCACCGTGAGGTAGAGCGCTCTATTCTGCTCAGTGCCCTCCAAAGGCAGCTCATCATCATAAAATGTAACCCTGTTGACCTCGAAAATCTTATTTGCTATTTTCTCTAGATGATTCACAGAGATCTTATCAGGAACATGGGCTTCATTTAGAATCTTCATCAACGCCCGACGGAGCTCGTCTGAATGGATCAATAAAGATAGCAATGAGATCTGTGCCGGAGTCTTTCTCAACTGTTCTACAATGGAATAATCTTGCGCCTTCATCTTTTTCAAGAATTCTTCTACTTCTTCTTCAGTTACGGCCCTTTTTACTGGTGCTGGATTATCTTTGGCTGCTTTAGCTTTTCTCAGTTCCTCAGGAGCGAAGCATCTCCCTGAACGAGTAAGCCCGTGTGTTTCACAAACTTCTTCTTTAACTTCCTTCCCTTTGTACGTCACAGTCACTCGGCCGTAATTCCATGGGAAGACCTTTTCACTGACTATTGGTAACTGATCCACTGGCTTAATGATAACCGGCTCTGTGAGAGCCCCTTTCACGATTACAACGAGCTTGACAACTGCTCCTGGTACCATCACTTTGACTGTCTCTCGTTTTACTACATCACTGTTCAACGGCTCCTTCTTTATCACCCCCACTAGTTTTCTAACTGTCTCTCCTTCCTTGATCAATTCCCTCCCATGGGTTGGTTTCTTATGTGACTTGTCTTCACTGGCCTTGATCATCATCACGGTCTGGGACGGCTTCTTAGATTCCCCCTTTTGCCCTAACTCAATCATATGAGTCACATGATGAGTTGGCAATGGATTCTGAGTGATGTTAGGCGTCTTTAGAGCCTGCACCTCAATTTGGCGGGTATCAATTAGCTCTTGGATAGCCGTTGCAAATGCCAGCACTTCTCTGTATCATGCCCCGGGGCACCCGAGCAACATTCGCAACTCACCGAGTGGTCCAGGTTCCTTGGGGGAGGATTTGGTACTTTGGGTTCAATCAGACTTAACATGCCCAGTTTTCTCAATCTGTGGTATAAGCTTGTGTAGGACTCTCCCAACAAAGTGAAAGTTTTCTTCTTCTGCAACCTATCATTTTTAGAAACAGTGTTGGGTAAAAAACTGGGTCCAGTGGGGTTTCTGTAGGCTCTCGGAGGTGGGTAGGTGTTCTGAGTAGGGTAAGTATTTTGTGGGATGGGTGTACGCCATGGCGCCTGAGGTTGGGGATATGTTTGGGCATGGTGGACAGAGAACTGGGGGACGGGAGGCGGGCAGTAGTGTTGCGGTGGGCCATATGGGGTGTGTGGGTAGGTTTGAGGCTGGGGGCGTGGTTGGTGATAATATGGTGATGGACCCGTGGACCAAGCTCTTGATTCCACTACTGTAACATCTTCTTTCTTTTTCTTTCCCAATGCCCCTCCAGTGCCGCTCTGGATAGCCTGGGTAGTTGCTTTAATCGCCGAGTAGCTCATAATTTTGTTGGTCTTGAGACCCTCTTCCACCATACTTCCCATTTTCACTATCTCATTAAAAGTTTTCCTAACTGCCAACACTAGATGACCGTAGTAAGTAGGCTCCAAAGCCTGCAGAAAATAATCGACCATCTCGCCTTCCTTCATTGGAGGATCAACTCTTGCGGCCTGTTCTCTCCACCGAAAACCGTACTCTCTGAAGCTTTCCCCCGGCTTCTTCTTAATTTTGGTCAATGATAGCCGGTCCGGGACAATCTCTAGATTATATTGAAAGTGTCCTGCGAATGCCTGGTCCAAATCATCCCAGGTGTACCATCGAGCATGATCTTGACGCGTGTACCATTCCAAAGCTGCACCACTAAGACTTTGACTAAAGTATGCCATTAATAACTCATCCCTTTCCCCAGCGCCTCTCATCTTACTACAGAATCCCCGCAGATGGGCTACGGGGTCACCATATCCGTCATACAGATCAAACTTGGGTAATTTGAATCCCGCAGGCAACTGGACGTTGGGGAAAAAGAACAAGTCCTTGTAGGCCATACTCACCTGTCCTCCTAGACCTTGCATATTTCTGAATGATTGCTCTAAGCTTTTCACCTTTCGTATCATCTCCTCATGCTCAGGGTTTTTGGGAAGCTTCTCTTCTTCAGCTGAGATATCAAGACGGGGAGTGTAGGAGTATGGTTCTGGAGGTTTGAAGGTAGGTTCAGGTGGGTAATAATGGGTTTCCTGGGTTTTGAACAGGGGTTCACTAGAAGATCTCTGTAATGCGGCGGGTGGAGGAGCCACAAACACGGGAGTGGTTGGAGGTGGAGGGCATGGGATTTGTTTGGGTGGTGGAGGTGGTGGTGTTTGGGAAGTAGTTGTGTAGTATTACTGGTAGGTAGGGTAGGCCGGAGAGGAATTAACTGTAGGAGGATCTTATGGCTGAGCTAACGGTGGGATGTAGGCAGGGTTAGCGGGGTAGGCTGGCAGTGGGTGTCCCTTTGCCCAAGCCTCGTACATTTCGGCCATCTGTTGCTTCAATTTATACATCTCCTCTTTCATGGATTTGACATCCACAACTTCTTCTTCCCTAGCCGGGTCGACAATGCTTGCTTCTAACTCTTGGTTGACCATTTTTGGTTTATTTTTAGTACGGGTGTTGTATGGGTGGGTTGCCAGAATGCCAGTCAAGTGAACCACTTGCCAGGACTCATCATCAACAACAACGTTGTTAGCGGTTAGGGCATTGACAAATAGATAACCGCACATTTGGGGTATGAATGCACCTAGGCAGTTAATCGTTTTCTATTATGCATTTGCTCGACTGCTTGTGTCATCCCGACTTTTCCCTTATTTCCGATTGTAAATTTCCTCTTTCTTTTTTTTCTTTTTCTTTTTTCCTTTTTGCTCTTGTCTTTATTTTTCTTTTGGTTAAGATTGAATCCTATGGAGATTGCCTACGTATCATGACCCCGCATGAATCAGACCAAGCGTAGTTCTTGCCAATAAGTGCAAAATTAAATGCAATAAATAAAGAATAATTTTTGGGAATTTTCGAATTTTCATTAATGACAACTGTGATTACAAAACTACTAGACTATCTGTTTTTCATTTTCAAAAGAAAGGTACAAAACAGACTTATAAACAAAGTGTAGATTTGACTAATCTAGGAGTACATCAAAGCTTCAAACCCTGGGACCCGCGGGACATCATTCGGCATCGCCGCGGGCCTGCGCGCAAGACCCCTTTGCAATTGCTCCAAATCATTCATGACCTTTCAAACAAATATCATCACTGAATCAAAGAAAGTGGTACGACCTATCCGTTCACCGTCCTGGCGCCTCTTGACAATATAGTGTGCAATGCTTCAGAACCTTTCCCTGATTTGGCCCTTTTCTTGGAGAAGTTGGCTTATCTGTTGGGTACTGTCTTCTAGTACCTGGGAATCCTAGAGGTGAAGGTCTTGTAGCTATTTTATTTCCCTTTGCATCTCGGTGATCAACTCATAGCAACGGTCCCTCTCGGCCTGAAATTCTTTATCTCGCCGGGCCGCTTTTTCTTCCAGAGTATTCATTTTTCTCCTCACGTTGGCGATGGTTCCCTCGTAGTCTCTCTTCAATTGTTGCACAAACTGGGCTCTTTCCGCAGTCTTCTTGGTCCACTGTGCCCGAAGCCTTGCCATGTTTCCCCCGGATTTTTCTAATTCTTCTTGGCAGTCTGAGATTTGTCTCTTTAACCCTTTGATCAACCTTTCATCAGATGGACTTCTTTCTTGGTTCCTGGCATCTATTTTCATTTGCTTAATTTGGGCTTTGAGTGCTTCTCTCTCTTGAGCTAATTTCTTTTTATCACCCTCGTCGGCTGCAGCCTGTACACTCTTGTCAAATTGGAGATCCCGGACCTGTTGCTCTAACTGTCCTATTCTAGCTCAGTACTCCTTTTCCCTTGCTTGCCAATCCCATTGAACCTGGACCCCATTAGTAAATTGCTACACGTGCGGTATTTTAGCGGGTCTCTCTGGGATTTGAAATCTTTTGCCAAACCACGTCAAATACATGGGATCTACCTCGCCTCTAGCTTGGTCCGGTATTATGGTTTTAGGCTCGAGGAACCGGCACTCATTCCATATCTTTCGGATTCTGCCATCAGGAAATGCAGCCTTCAGGCCTAACTCAATGACTTGCTTACTCAGGTCTTCATCATTGTTCACTGTCTGGAATCTCCCAAGTTGTCGCAAAACCCGGTAAGGAGCGTAAGGCCGTATGCTTCGGATACCCATCAAAAGAATATATGGGACCTCCGCTGATGTGTATACATCTTCAGTAGCAGGGAGCCACCCATAAGCCCATTCAACTTTATCTGCGGTCAGGGATCTTAAGCATGACGACCAGGCCTCAGTCCCTTCAGGGAACTCAATACCTGTCATCCGAGTCCCGAACTCTGCAATACAACTCAACCCGGTTAAACCGTAGTTCATATAGCCTATGTGGTGATAGAGGTGTTCTTGCATCCACAACTGTAAGAGCAAATTGCAGCCTTGAAAGAATTTCCCGCCTTCCCGACATTTGGTCAGAGCTCGGTATATTTCTACTATGATCAGAGGAACCACTGTGCTAGTAGGTTTTTTCGTGGCAACATCTTGCATCCCTACAAGGCCGAGGTCTATGTGACCATCTTCTCTCTGACAAACCACCACTCCCAGAAAGGCTACCATAAAGGCTAATCCCCATCGAGCTTCCCATTTGTCTTTATTTCCGGCATGTGTCAAGCCAGTGTTGGGTTCCTCGAAACCTTTTGGATTACCATACAAGTGATATAGGAAATGCAATGTACAAAACCCTTCCGCCAAATGCGGGTCCTGAATATCCCGGCTGATGTTCAACAAATCCAAAAACATATGAAGGGTTACCGGTCGTGGGGCCAGTGGGTATCTACCTCGAAGATTCCAGTTGAGACCCGCGTATCCCGCGATCTCTTCTAATATAGGTGTGAGTTCAAAATCTGAAAATTGGAATACATTACGGGTCGGGTCCCAAAATGGTATTAGTGCCTCAATGATATCCTTCCTCGGTTTGATGTTTAGTAAATCAAGTAGGCCGCCCAAAATCTTGACCACAGTCTCTCTGCTTCCTTTTCCTAGATCACGCCACCACATATGGAGTTTCAAAGGGATCTCACTCAGGACTGAGAAGGTTTCGATGGTACTTGAAGTCATCCTGCACATTTATTTGAAAAGGATTTATTTTGAAAACTGGCTATTTTTGCAAAACAATTCTTTCTTTAGAAAGCAAGGATTTGGTTTTGCGAATACGACCCTTCAGCACTTCTGGGAGGAATATTTCAAGGCTGTGCTCGCAAACCATTAAAAATGACTCAGGGTGGCTGTTCTTGCAAAAACGACCTTCCGGCGTCCTTTTGGGGACATTCAGCTTATTTTTAAAATAAGAATGGCATTACCCGACTTATTGATGATAAAAAATTAAAATTTTGACATCTTTGGGTTCCTTTTGCAAAAAGGGAGGTTGGACCCGATGAGGGTTGCCTACGCATCTCACATCCGGTGAGAATCAAACCAGCATAGTTCGGGCAGATTTGCCAAAATCAAAACTATTTTGCACAAATATTTTTTGTTTGTTTTTTTTTTCATTTCAATTCCGGCAGCATTTCGATGCTAGTTGGGCATTGGTTTTTTGTTTATTCAAACAAATGATTTCCCTCACTTAATCCTAACACTGCTATTTTCCACAATTTTCACACATTGTATACAAGCCGGTCATCATGCAAAGCCGAGCAAATAAATGTGCAAGTAGCACGTAAGATGCGTCAGGATGGTCATTTCAATTCAGGTCACTTGTCCTAGACGGACCTAACCCCTGTGTTGAGTCCCCTAAGTCAAATGCACATAATGCAAACAAGCATCCTACTAGGGATCCGGCATGAGGTTATTGTTCTTCTAGGTTTAAACCCTAGGTTTATTGGTCTAGACCTGGCTTACCCGAGCGGACAACGCGGGCCGAGGGGGAGGCAGTGTACCGAGGATACAGAAGCACCGCCAGCTTTGCAACTTATCCAACCTCGTTCTAAATTGGGAAAGACTCTAGCTACACGAAGTGCACCTTTCTCCATGATGTAGAAGACTCAGAAAGAGGAAGGGATTCGCGACAGTTTATATACAATTCAATAAATATCAAAGCGGTAAAACATTTAGCACATATAGCATGGAACATGTAGCGAAATCAAACAAAGCCAAATACAGCAATTAAACTGAGCTCGAATTCTTAAACCTTGAACCGAAGTTCTGGGTTCTTATCCCCAGCAGAGTCGCCAGAGCTGTCACACCTCCTTTTCGCTACCACACCCCGTGAAGGATATAATAAAAGGAGTTTTTCCAATTAAAGGACAATCGAAACGGGATTCGTTTATTCAGAGATTCAGAGTCGCCACTCGGGAGATTTATGGTGTCCCAAGTCACCGGTTTGGATCCCGCATCGAGGAAAGGGTTTTACTCTGCTTAACAATCGCCAACCAGAAATCCGAGTAAGGAATTCTGTTAACCTGGGGGAAGGGGTTAGGCACTCCCGAGTTCTGTGGTTCTAGCACGGTCGCTAAACTGCTATATTTGGCTGAAATCTGATTTTTATACATGTTAAACCTATAGTGCAATTTAGGATTATTTACTGCTTTCAATCAATTATTAAGAAAGTGAACATCGTTTAAGAACGTGTTTTCTGATCACGTCACATGAAATGCACCCGGATCCTCGGCACATTCTTATTCAACGTTTTAGGATTTGGATTTGGATTGCATGAAATGCACACCCGTATTTAAGAAGGTAAGATTCTAAAGCGACCAAAGAGTTGTTATCTTTGCAGGAGGCCGTGAAATTCGCTAAACGACACGCCCCAAATTCTAAGTATATTTATGTAAGAATTTAATGAGGGCCCCGCAATTTATATGTTTTGTCCGGCGAGGCTCGTCTCATTTTATTGTTAAAGGCCAACTATATCATTTTTTACGAATTTTGTCTCTAAAGAAATCCTAGTTACTTGATATTATAAAACTGGGGCTTTAAGTTCAAGTTCAGATTCAAACAAAAGGGCAAGCCTTTTAGTTTAGACCTGCTACCTAACCCGAAGGCCCAAATATATTACTAAACCATGAATTGAAACCTTCAAGCGAAGTCCAAATTAATGGACTAAATGGGTCCGCTTATGAACAATTGCACCAGACAGTCTTCGATGCCAAGCCTCTTGAAGGGAATTATTTGGGCCCAATGTAAGCAAAAGGCAGGCCCAGGCGGCTGTGGCGTCTACGCCAATATCGAACCCACACAGTGACAATGAACGGGCATATTTCAATTCTAAACCAATTAAGAAATTTTACAAAACCGAGCCCTTAAGCAATTTACTAACTAACAAAATTTTATGAATCAGTTTCAAAGTCGTTGGATCATTTTGAGATAACTACACCCTAACTGCTTTTGATTCATGATTTTGAATTAACATATGACAATATGAACGTCTATACCAAAATAATTCAGAATTATCATTACTAAACACAAGTATTGTGACTTCCGGATTAAAATACCAGTTAGTAAAACAAGTGAGGACTATGGATCACGAAACCATTTGTTGTTCTGACTATCTTCTGATTTTAAAATCATACTATACAATATGAAATTAAACTAAAAAGTGGCAAACGAACTATCATTAGTTCAAAAATCCAAACAGTCCATGACAAATTAATAACCCAACTAATTCATTACAGACAAACTAAAGTAATGAATTCATCAAAACAAATCCTAGAACTAACTACAATTTAATGGACTGATAGAACAGTAAAGGCCACAGCAAATATCAGGCTACAATTTTATTTCCACTGGAAAAATTACATCAGATTGATCTCAAGGTGTGTACCTGGAATTCAAAATTAAGAAGAAGCAGAATAAGTCAGCAGCAATAACAGCAGAGTTCCAACAACTAGCCCAGTAGTGAATTCAGCAACCCATGAGAAATTCAAAACAAAATTGAACCAGAATACTCAACCACAAACAACTTGAATAAGCTCAAATGAGCTTGAAATTGAACCAGTACTTTCAGAGAACCAGTCACACAACCAGAATGGTTCAAACAGCACCAATCAAGCTCGAAATTGAAACCACAAACCTTAGAAAACTTCCAGCAATTCAAATCATGAACTAAGAGGAGCCAATTAGCAACTACACTTGAAATTAAACTACAAATGCCAATGGAACAGTGTATTGTTTTTCGTTTTTGAAGAGTTTTTGTTGTTTTTGGTTTTTCTATAGAAAGCTTAAAATTCTAAAAGAAAATTTCAAATTCTAGATCTCCTTTCGAATCTGAAACTAGAGAGTATTTGGGGGAATATTTGAGGCTCAAAAAATGCCCTCATGAAGTAAAGAGAATGCCTTTTTATAGGCAAAGATGAGGCTCTATCCGGTATAACCTACAGCTTTTTCCTGAAATTCTAATTTTACCCTTATCTAGAAGATTCTAGGAACTTCAGGTATAACCTACAGCATTTCTTTCTAGTGTTAACTACCCAAATGCCCTGAATACCCCTAAGCTTAATACTAAATTACAGCTATAACCAAACAATACCCTAAGCTCTGAATTTACCAACTACTGAAGAATGATCCCAGTTTAAACTCTTGTTAACCTACCAACCAAACCAGATTGATACTACATTATGGGGATCATGAATTAACTGCACCATATTATTAAACCAAAATGAAAGGAAAACTAACACAAGCTTAACTCAACAGAATTAATAACCAAAAGGAAAACGAACAGAATTATTAGAAAGAACAGAATCAACGAGAATAAAAGCTAAACATGGATGCCTACGATTGAAATCAAACCAACTAATTATTAACTATATGGCCAAAGAACATCATAACTCTTAATTGAAATTCTGAAATCAAAAAAGAAAAGAAAAACTCACCGACTCGATTTCAAGATTCCGGCCAACCCTCAGAATTCAAATCCGGCCATATCCGATGAAAATTGAGTTCTATTGACGATAAATTCACTATGAGGAAAGCCCAGGGACTATGTGGTATCAATTTGGGGTGAGATGATGCAGCTAGGGTTTGGCCGAAAAATTTAATTTTGATATTTGAGCAATTCCGGCCATATATGAAGGGTGGGGTTTGGGGGGTCCGATAGAGGAGGTTATGGCGGTCCTACGGTATTAATTTAAGGGTGAACGGAGAGCGTTATGTGGTCGCCAGAAAATTTAAATCTAAAATTCGATGAGTTTGGCGTTGATTCGAGGGAAGCTGAGGGTATGGTTGGAAAGAGGGGAACGAGGGGAGTTATTGGTGTATTTTTTGTGATCATTGGTATAATTGACATCATCGCCGCCGGCGAGTTTCACCGGAGGATATGGGGGCGGCGGAGATTAGGGTTTGAGGAGTCTGTAGAGTGAGGAAGAGACGAGGGGGGGGGGGTAGTGAGCATTTGGACAGTCTTATACCCAAAAGACCCCACTTCTGAGCCGTTGATCTGATTATCCTAGACGGTCCAGATTAGCTAGGACTTAAACGGCATCATTTTGTTAATTAATGATGCAGACCGGGTGGGGTGACAATTGGGCCTGGACTGGGGTAATTTCTTTGGGCTAAAATAACAGCCCACTTCGTGGGTCTTCTAACAAACAGCCTTTTCTTTATTATATATTTTTTATTATTATTTTCCTCTTTTATTGTTTTTATTTTTGTATTTTATTTAGTTTTCTGATTTCATAAAAATGTAAAAATTAAAACAAAGCCCTAATATAATTCAAAGTTAAACGAATTAACTCCTAAAATTAATTAAAAACTATTCCATGATGAATTCACAATTGAAGCAATTAAAAATACAAAAGTGAACTATTTTTGTTATTTTCTTCATTTTGTTCTAATATAAATTAACCCTAATTAATCATAAAATATGAAATTAAATCCTAAATGCAAATGCCAAATATATTTTCTGTATTTTTCATATGGATCAAAATGCACAAATAAAAATGCAAACAATTGACAGAAAATAACACAAAATTCACGAAAGTGTAGAATAATGAAAAAAATTATTTTTTTTGAATTTTGGAAATAATTCATGTAGGGCAAAAATCACGTGCTCAGAAGCGCGCCTAAAGCAACTACGAAAGTTCGAAGCATATTCTAGGCTAGCTTTGCGAGGGCCATATGTTATGAATTTCATTTGTGTATGGCATACCTCAAGTTATTCTTAAGGGAAAAGATTTATATTTTTTGTAGGCCAACTAAAGATACTCCTACTTTAGTCTAATATTTGAAGCCACATTTATACAATTACTAAAAATACATTAGGCTTTCAAGTATTTGGGCCACGCCTGCTATTGATAAAGCTGGCAACAATAGTTGAATGAGAAATTGGGCTCGAAAAATAGGCCCAAGCACCATAAGACATACAATTCCCACGACCTCAAAGTCCAAGCCCTAAATAAATCTAACTCTCTTAAAAAAATGAAAGACTGAAGAGTATGACAACATTTAAAACTTGAAGAGATCATTTGAGCCCAATTGATTATCATCAATGCTCAGTCATAATGATATGAAAAATAAGCTTTAAAGGCTACAAAAACCACATTACACGTCTAAGATAAGTACTACTTTAAATTTGATTAAGCTAATGACATGAAGAAAGGCTGCACAGTATTCGAACTAAATTCAGTCCCAAGCTGACTCATAAATAATTGTATGATCTTTAAGCCTCAATCGAAACCTCTCTAATACAAGCAGTAGCAAAAATCCCGTTAGAGTAACATGCAATTAACTTAAATCTAGAAATCATACTAGCCTTTAGCAGAATTAGACAAAAACCAAAGGCAATTTACCTTATACCACATCCACAACATGAAAAAAAAGCTAATAGAATACACATAAGATTAAATTATTGTAAAACATGAATGAAATGGAGAAGCAGGGAAGCAAGATTCAGTAAAACAAATTGTATTCATCATGTATCCTTATTCAAATTGCACGTTACACATCATGTGTTATCCATGGTTCGAAAGATACCTGGAAGTCAAAAGAAAAACAAAGAGAACGAAGATTTAGCAATAGCAGAAGATCAACCCAACAACCTAACCACATTTAGCTTCTTTCAAACCAGTCTAAAACCCATATGAGCACAAATCTTTGGAGCTTTTAGAAATTCTGATAAACAAGGGAATTCCAAGAACAAAACCAAACAAATTTCAAATAATTTTCAGTGTTTCAGAATCTAAAAAGATGGCTCAGCCGTTTCTAAATTTTCCATCTTGTAATCTCTAAAATTTGCATTGAAAAGAAAGAAAACAAGCCTCTTATAGAAGATCTCTAGGGCAGCAGAATTGGTTTCAAGTTTTACCAATTACCCCTTCTTTAATTTTTTATTCTTGCATTTTAGACCCTGATTTTTAGTTCTGTTTGTTAAAACTAACCTCAACCCCACTTTCCTTGCAGCTTCCTAGGCAGTTATAGAGATTCCCCCTATCTCTTTCCCTAAACTACCCTTTCAAACTCTGGTAATTACCTTCATGAACCAAACATGGGTCAAGCTGACTCAAAAAATGAAGCCACAAACCCTGTGCTTTGCAAACCCGGATTGAACTTTCCCTTTTTGGGCTTCTGACAGAGCCCAAGTTTTATTTCAAAGACCAGCATAAGACCAATCAAGAAACTGAGCCAACGGAGTTATAGAGAACTCATGAAGCCATGAATCCAAAGAAAACAAAATATGAGGAAATTGGAGCAAAATCAAATAACAAAGTCAAATAAGCTAACTAAATAAAATATTGACTAAAAATAACTTAAAATTAGCATGCATACATAAATAATTTGAAAAACAAGAATTAGAAGAAGATGAGAATGAAATCAAAAAACGAAAGACAAAGAACTGAAATACCTACAGAGGCAGACAGACAATGGGCTTAAAATGACTACAACACTTTTGATTTTGAGCCAAAATTGGCCTTAATCACGTGTTCTCGTTGAGAACCGACGAACAAAGCCAGTTTTGACACTTAATCGTTCATTGAAACTGGAAAAGTTTTTGGAGATTTCCTTTTCTTCTGCTTTTCTTTTAGATCCGAAATTGGTTAGATTTTGTGAGGTTTTGGGGAGATATGATAGTAGATTGGGAGTCAGGTGTGGGTGGTGGTTGTATGGTCAAAGTTTGAGGTTGGTTGGACTCCGTCGCCAGCCGGTGGAGGCTAAAGAGTTTTGAGGCGGTGGGCTAGGGTTCTTGAAGTTGAGAGAGATGAGAAAGAAGTTGAACAGGCCTTGAACAGGTCTTAGGTTGTTTGGGTGTTGTTTTGGACAATTTTAAATGGAATGGGGGAAGTGATCTTGGCCGTTGGATAAGATGGAACTTAAGGCCAGGATTGATTTAAAACAAACAAACTCCAAACGACGTAGTATTGGTCCTATAATACGTCGTTTGAATCGTCTAAACCTAGGCGGCTTGGACCGGGTAAAGGGTGTGGGTTTGGGCCGGACTAAAATGGGTTCTGGGGAAATTTATTCGGGCCTAGATGAATTGGCTTTAAAGGCCCTTTTAAATATCCTTTCCCTTTCTTTCTTTTTAATTTCCAATTTTCTTTTCCTTTTCAAATTGATTTAAAACCATAAATTGACTCTTAAACTAAATTAGCTTACCAAAATAAGCTAATTACTCGTCATAGTATTTATAAAAATTAATTATCTCCTAAATTAAAAGAAAAACTATAAAATTCAAAAAATTTAAAAGTTATAATGCAAAGTGAGTTATTTTTTGTGATATTTTTATTTTTATAAAACAACTAATTTACTAATTAACCTAAAAATATAAAAATAAATTCTAAATGCAAATGCGGAGTATTTGTGTATTTTCATGATATAAATAAAAATTAACATGCATAAAAATACAAATAATTAAGGAAAATTCTACCAAGAATTCCTAAAATGGCAAATAACTAAAAGAAAAATCTATTTTCTTGGGATTCTATAGGAGTATTTCATATAGGGTAAAACTCATATACTGACAACCCTCGCATACCTGCTGAAGAAAGTGATTGAAAGCTATAATCCAGTTTCTTGATAATTTTCAATGTCACCAAAACTCATACTAGTCCCTATGACTTCATTCTCACAACTGTGCTTGCACATTTCGAGGTACCTATGGCAAAGTGGGAGATTAGTAGAAGCAAGCATCATTTTGGGGTTAATACTCTGTTTGCTTGCAATTATGAAGTCAATGCCACTCCTAAAGAAACTAGTTCATCCAAAAAGGTACTAATGAATATCAAGGTTAGAGCCTTGATGCAAGAAACTGGGGCTCAGGATGCTGAGATTAAGAGGCTGAAGAAGAGGTTGGCTGAGGTAGAGTCTGAGAAAGATGCTCTCAAAACTGAATTGGCAAGGGAAAACGAGAAGAATGATGGAATTCTTTAAAACACGCTAAAACTTCTCCAAGCCAAAAATCAAGCCTCTAGTTCTTCCAAGCCTTAAGCCTCCTAGCCTAGTGTAGACCAACTAGTGACCCAATTCGGGACTTTATATTTCTTTTGCTCATGTTTTCAGTATTTTTATTTCTTCTTATCCTCTGTGGTAGAATCTTATCGATCATCAATGAAATTAACTATTTTTGCTACAACTGTTTGTTTATATTTCTTTGATGGTTGAAATTCTTATCTTGATCTATGATGATTAATTCATGTTTGCATTTGAAGCAGCCTGTGGCCATGAGTAAGTTTTAAAATCTAGGTATTGCATATTTTTATGTAACTTTTTGATGATGCCAGAAGGGAAAAAAAGTTGTGCTTTAAACAAGTGATTTTTAGCTTTGAACAGTGACATTTATAACCTAATGAACTTGGGCTTTGATGATAAGTAATAAAAAGGAAAATGTAACGACCCGACTGGTCGTTTTGCATTTTCGAACCCCGTTCCCTTAAATAATACTTTCCGCACTTGCTTTAGCTAATTTATGATTTACGGGGGCGGGTGATTCGGAAGTTAGAAGAGTTTAGGCAAGATTAAGCCTAGTTGCTTCTTTAAATTTCTTTAAAAAGGCCAAGTTTGACTTTGGTCAACATTTTAGGGAAACAGGCCCAGAATCGTGATTTTATAATTTCTGAGGGTCTGCGGGAAAATATGGGACCTGGGCGTATACCCGGAATCGATTTCTGATGTCCCTAGCCCGAGTAATAAATTATTATGTAAAATTGTTAAGTTTGAGTTTCAAAGATCTAAATAAACTAAGAAACCATTGTTTTCATAGGTATCGGGATCGGATTTTGATTTCGAAACTTAGTACAAGGCTGAAATATCAGTTAAGACCTATCCGTAAAATTTGGTGTCCATCCGAGTAGTTTAAGGGCATTTTGACCCGTTGAAGGAGAATTTAGAACTTGAAGTTCAATGAATTGATTCATTTGGTTTTGGGGGTTGATTTCTCGATTTAGCGTTGTTTTGGGTGTTTCGAGGGTTTGGGTAGGTCCGCCTCGTGATTTTAGACTTGTCGGTATGTTCGGGCGGGGCTCGGGAGCGCCGAGCGTCAAATGGTCGAGGTTCGAGTGAAGTTGAAAACTTAGGAAAAACTCCATCTGCTACTTCTATCATAACCGCTTCTGCGGCTCTTGGACAGCAGAAGCGAGACCACAGAAGCGGTTGCCTCATCGCGGAAGAGGAAAGGATCAAGTCTTGGGAAACCGCAGAAGCAGCCCAGGGACCGCAGAAGCGGTCCCGCTCCTGTGACCCCTAGACCGCGGAAGCGGTCCGGCTCAGTCCCCCTATTTCGCAGAAGCGGCCCTGGGACCGCATAAGCGATTCCGCCTATGCGGCCCCCAGACCGCAGAAGAGGTCAAGCCGTAGTTGCCAAGAAGCCGCATAAGTGGCCATTTTCCGCAGAAGCGGGATTTCTTCCGCAGAAGCAAAAATCGCTGGGGACAAAAGCTCATTTAATACGAGCTCAAGCTCATTTCTTCCATATTTCCATCAACACTTAGGCGATTTTGGTGATTCCAAAGGGGAGGTTTCAACATGACATTTTGAGGTAAGTAATTCCCACTCATTTTTAGTTCAAATACATAAACATTAGGTAGATTTAACACTAGAAGTTTGGTAAAAACAAGGGATTTGAGCTAGGCCTAGGGTTTAATGAAAACTAAGGTTTTAGCACATAATTTGCAATGTAATGAACTAGAAATCATATATTTTTTATCCTTAGGTTATAGAGAACAACTTCCTTCAAAAAATCTCGGAATCCGGGCACGTGGTCCCGGGATCAAAATTTAGGAAAACTTGTGTTAATGGCTAGGAAATTGCTTAAATAGCTAAAATTCAACCTTGTAAGCCTTTATTTATTTCTTGCTGCGCTTGATTAGTTTGGGATTGTCCGGCTTCGAATTAAGGACTTGGGCTCGTTCTTGGATATTGGGAGTGCACTTTGGTGCGAGGTGAGTCTCCTTTCTAACCTTGTAAGAGGGAATTGTCCCCATAGGATTTTGAATAAGTAATTGTTGCTAAATGCGGGGGCTACGTACGTACGAGGTGACGAGAGTCCGTGCGTAGCTACTATATGATAATTGCTCGGGTAGTTTAGGACCCACATCATGTCCAATTGGGGAATGTTTCCTACTTTAAATTGCCAATATGATCGTTAGGAATTGCCAGAGACTAGAGGAAATGAAAGTCAACATATAAATTGTTGAGCCTTGATAGGAGTTCCCTTGTATGTAATTGAGCCTTATGTGCTTTTCTTGATATTTCTTGATGATTATGGATCAGGCCGATCGCCTCGGTGATAATAGATGCATCTATGGTTCGTGTCGCTCGACCCTCGACAGTGCACAATTTATTTTCTATTGGAGCGGGCCGTCGACCTCGGCATGTTTGTGCATGGTTTATATGCTTACACTTAGTTATGACATGATCACCCATTTGATATAAAAAGGAAACTGGTAATTTAATTAAGCCAAGAACATGAATATGACTCTTCTGTTGAACTTGTGTTATTAGGAATCTTTCATGTTGTATATCTCACTCTATCATATTATATTATTTTGATCTTAGTAAGTATCAAGTCGACCTCTCGTCTCTACTTCTTCGAGATTAGACGGGATACTTAGTGAGTACATGTGGTTTATGTACTCATGCTACGCTTCTGTGCTTAAATGTACAGGATTTGAGGCAGGTGGATCTGGACATCATCCTGGTGCGCAGCAGTGAGCACGCTTAGGGACTTCTACGGTGAGCTGCCCTCTTTCTCATGCCGATCCACAGCCGAAGGAGTCCTTTCTTGTATTTTTTTATTTTTGTCTATTATGATTCAGACAGTAGGATAGTGTTTTATATTTTTTGTGTATATTCTACTGGTCGCCCGTAGCTTGTGACACCAGGTTCTGGCACACACTGTAGTAGACATTTATTTTGGGATTTGTATCGCTATGTTAGCACTTTATGATTTTTTTACTAGCTTCATCTTGACTCGAAAACTTTAGTATCTCTGTCTTGGCTAAACTAAAATGAGGACTTAATCATGCTTTCGCATTCGGCTGGCCTGACCATGGTGTTTGGCGCCATCATGACCTATTATGAAAAATGGGTCGTGACAGAAAAATATTTCTAACATTGTGTTGATATTGATCTAAGTTGAAACAAGGCCTAAGCTTATGAAAAATCCTAGAATTTGTCATTATCAAAAAGGGGAAATTTGTTGGCCCAAGTGAAGGTTAGTTTTGAAGGTTGACAAAGAAAACTCAAGCATGAACCAGGTCCATTCCTTGTGGTACATAGAAACGGGAAGATTCGAGCATGTGGGATGCACGTGAAGGAGATACGGTTAACTTGGTATATTTGATATCTCCTGATAAAAAAGGTTGCATAATTGATAAGGAGAAGGAATCCTTACTCAAAGAGAGTACTATTCAAGATAGGAAAGAAGGTAGAAGTTGAGATCAATTAGAACTCTTCTACCAAGGAAGAGTAGCATTAGAACTCTAGTTATTTCTTTATCTACTAACTCTATAAATTGCAGGATGTTCTCACTTTACAGGTAACGCACAAACGTAGAAGTTAGACGTGAATTGAGAGAAAAATAGCAAGGCTTTCTGCGAGCAGTTCGTGTGTGATTCAAGTGTGCAAACCTGAAGCTACATGAACCAGATAGAAGAATCAGTTCCAAGTGTCTGTCTTTTAGTCTAGTTCAATTATAGTAGCTATTTTCATATTGTGCCTTTTGGCTTTATCTCGAGGCAATTGTAATAGGTACTCAGAGTATTCAAGTTAGTGTTAACTTGAAGTTGTCGCAACAGTTAGAGTTTGTTTGCAGCAACGGGATAAAAGTTAATCCTAGGTTTACAAAAGTATTTTGTAAATGTTGTTTTTGGCTTAGTGATTTAGTGGTGAGTTTAGGAAAATCCGACTGAAAAGTAGGTCGGGGTTTTTTCACCTATTGAGCCAGGTATTTTTCACGTAAAATACTTGTATTCTTTACTTTTCGCATTTACTATTTCTGCAATAGGTTAAGGAGCACTTAGAAGAACCAGGTCCTTCCATAATCAGTTTAAGTGAAAAATTGGACACCACAAAAATCACCCCCCTCCCCCTCTTGTGTGGTATTGAGTATTAAACATCAAGGTGGACCCAGGAATTTAATGCGTCGGGGGCACAATATTTTGTTCAATCAATGCCCCCTAAAGGCTTTTAGCGTCAAGGGTGCCAAGTGATTAGATTAAGCATTTTCAAGGTATATACATATACTTATACAAGATTTCAGTAAAAGTTTATGGGGTCCGGTGACCCCTCAACCTAAGCCATAGGTCTGTCTCTAACTCCAGCCATCTTTCATATTTTCTTAGTTCATCAACTTTTAAACTGTAAAAATGTCTACAGAATTTTTCTAAGTCCTATAAAAGTACGCATGTTATTGAATTCTACTTCAACTAGTAATTTTTACATGACATTTTAAAATAATACCGAAAATTTATCGAACCGTACCGATACCGAAGAAAAACCGACATGATTGGGACGATTTTGAAAATGCTAATTTTGGTTATACATAATAGAGTAACCAGAAAATTGATATGGTACAAATTTTATAAAATAATCGGCCGAACCGAACCATTGACACTCGTAGTTAAAACAATCAAATATAAAGCTTCCACCCACCTTCTCGCGTAGGACAAAAACTCAACTGAAATAGGAGCATACTAAGGCCTAATCGAGGAAATTCTCCTCGGAGATTGTATCGTGTATTTATTTCTTCAGGTAATTCTGTAACTACATCTCAAATTCTACTATTCTTGTCAGACTTATATTCTCATAGGTAATTTTTTTTATGCTGTGAACAAGCATTTTATTTATTGAAGATGAGTTACAACATAGAAGGGATGGAACGTAGAGTTCCAGTACCCTTTGAGTCCAAAAGTAAGTATGGTAGTACAAATAATGGGGTGTATGAAAAAGTTAAACATCAGTATGCTGTGAGAGGCACAACTTCTTCCCAAAATATGCGAGAGCATCTGCAACAATATTACCCTCCCGGTAGATGTGGTTGATCTGGGGCACATGCAAGTCATGCAACATCAACCTGCAAACATGAAAGAGACGTGAGTACTTCGGATTACCATATGGTAGAAGTGTGATAAGTACCTGTGAGTCGGATTCCACTGTGAGTGGTAGTAGTTTGTGTGTAGTAGCAAGTTGTAAACCATGAAGTAGGGCAAGTAGTTCTGCCTGGAGTACTGTGGTGTGATACAGAGGTTTAGAGTAGCCAAGAATCTATTGACCTTCGTGGTTATGGATTACCCCCACCCCCAATGCCTCCATTGTGAGTTAGTGGATCATAAGATCCGTCTATATTGAGTTTGTAATTAGGTGAAGGAGACAGTATCCATTTGACGCGAGTCGCTATATGTGGTCTAGGATTGACAATAGGGGAGGCTAGATAGGTATATTCAGCTGCTTGGATAGTGATAAGTGAGGGATTGAGTAAACGTGTGTCATGGTTAAAGAGGTTGTGATTACGGTTCAGCCAAATGTTCCATAATATGAATAGGGCGAGAGTGCGTAGAGGGAGAAGGGGGAGATGGTGGTGGGATAAGGTGAGATGAACGGATGTGTTGGAGGTGCAAAGATGTTTTAGCCATCTGTCATAGTTGTGTGTTGGGATGGCGAGGCGGTAGTGCTACCAAATATGAATGGCTAAGGGGCATTCAGTGAAGATGTGGAGTAGGTCTTCGGAATTGTGTGAGCAAAAGGTGCAATGAGAATTGGGTGTGATGTTTTGACGTGCTAAAAAGCTTTGTGTCGGTAAATCTTGATGGAGTAGCATCCAAAGGAAGTGTTTGATCTTATTGAGCGTAGGAATAGTCCAGATCCAGCTATGGGGGAAAGGGGGTGGAAAGTGAGGTTGGGTGGAGGTGAGTAGTTTGTAAGCGGAGGATGTGGTAAAATGGCCATCAGAAGTGGGGTGCTAGTGGGGGGAATCTTTAGCTGTAGTGTGAAGGTTAGGAATAGTGTTTGTTATGAGTAATTGAATGTAAGGTGGAAGGTCAAAGGAGAGGGAGTTGAGGGTGAAAGTTGGAGGTGAAAATATATGACTAAGGGAGAGTGAGTACTCATGGGAAAGGAGTGGGCCTTGTATAAGTTGTCGTAATGAGAAGTGGGGGGGTGATCCATTGATCATGCCAGAGGTTTATTTTGGTACCATCCTTAATTGTCCAAGTGGTACCACGCCGGCACAGAGGCAGAGCTGTTGTGAGGCTTTTCCAAGTAGGGGAGTCATGTGGCTTAGACATATAAGCTCTGGCGTGTGGTGGGGTATTACGAGGCGTACAGTATTTACCCTACAGTATTTTAGTCCATAGTTGTTGAGGATTAGTGGCGAATCGCCAGGCAAGACTAGTTAATAAGGCAAGATTTTTAGGGTAGGCTTGTGGTAATCCTAAACCACCATATGGCTTTGGTGCAGTGACTGTGTTCCAGTTGAGTAAGTGAAGTTTGTGGTGGGTATTGGAGGACCCCCATAAGAAATCACGTTGAAGTTTGTCAATATTTATTCGTGTTTTCTGGGGTAGTAGTTGATTTTGTATACCATAGGTTGGAATGGAATTTAGTACGGATCGTATAAGCGTTGTACGACATGCCAGATTGAGAAATTTTGTTTTCCAACCTTGTAATCGATTATGCATCTGATCAAGGATGTAGTGGTAATCAGAGGATTTGGGATGCATGTTAGGCATGGGGAACCCAAGGTATTTGCCAAAGGTGGAGGCACTGCGAATGTTGAGAAGGTTAGTGAGGTGGGATATGGTGGTAGGGTGTGTGTTGCGAGAGAATAGAATTTTTGATTTTGTAAAGTTGATGTGTTGGTCGGATTGATTGGCAATGTGGTTGAAGTTGTTCAGTATGGCATGAGCGTTTGTTGTGTCGGCTTTTGCGAATAGGACAATGCCATCTGCAACGAATAAATGAGAGATACTGGGTCCCTGTCGTGCCACTTGTGGTGTCCATTGTTTTAAAAGTACAACCTCCTCTATAAGTTGGGAGAGAGTTTCCATGCAAATAATAAATAAGCAGGGAGAGAGTGGGTCTCCTTGTCTAATGCCTCGAGAAGGTTGGAAAAAAGGTATAGGCTTACCATTAATTAGAATGGCTATAGAGGAGGTGGTGATACAAGACATGATGAGTTGGATAATGTGTGTTGGAAAGTTAAGGCAACGTAGAGAGTAACGAATGAAGGACCATTCTAATCGATCATAAAGGCTCGTTCTAAGTCGATTTTGAGCATCATCTTAGCGAATTTACCTTTTGTTCTACGAAAAGAGTGTAAGTCTTCTTGAACAATGATAGCATTGTCCACTGCCCTACGACCAGGAACAAAGCTACATTGTGGGGGATTAATAATTGATGTTATGATAGGGCGGATCCTAATGACGATGATCTTTGTAATGACTTTATAGATAGTGTTGCAGAGTCCTATAGGTCGGTAATGGTGTATATGAGCAGGATTTTTTATTTTTGGAATAAGGGTTAGGAAAGTTTGGTTAAGTTGGGAAGGGATGGTAGCAGTTTGGAAGGCTTGGGAGCATGTTTCAATAACAGTTGGTTTGGTGTACGGCTAGTATTTTTGGAAAATATAGGGTATAGGCCGTTTGGTCCTGGTGATTTAAAGGGTTTCAAGGAGTTGATAGCGTTAGTGATCTCTATTTCAGTTAATGGTTTGGTGAGTGAAGAAAGTTGGGTGGGGGTGAGTGCATTGTATGAGAGTGGAGTTGGTAAGTCAGAGCATTGGATAAGTTGTGTGGTGTAAACATCTTGGAAATGAGTTTGGATAATAGTATGGATGTAATCTGTGTCTAAAGTCCAATTAGATTACGTATGAATACTAGTGATATATGTATATATATCAATCAATAAGGTGGGGGCACTATACAATTTTTCACGAGAATTTCTTGCTACTTCATTATTAAGTTTTTAGTTTAATTCTTCACTAGTCAGTACAGTCGAATTAAGTTTGATCGATTACATATTTTGTAAGTTTATCCATGTAGAAGACCTTCCCAATTATCTTGCTTTTCCAAGATTTTCATATGGAATACGCAAAATACTAAGCTCTCATTTGTCAATAGATTTTGGCTACTTCTTTTCAAAAAGATTATGAAAATATTGTTTGACCGTGATATATATTGATTTTTTTCTCAAGTTTCCATGAACGGGTTTGGAGCAGTTCCTGGGTAAAAAAATTTCTTTCACTAATAATACTTCATATTTTTTTCAATTAAAATGCATGTCCAAACACAACTTTAACTTCCAAAAATTATGTTTCAACACAATTTCAAAAATTCTTATTTCAACACAACTAAATCTACATCCAAACGCTAGCTAAAAAAAGTTACTATCTAATCTTAAAAAAGACTACTGTATTTGATTCTGGACCCCTCCTTACTAAGGATCGAATTTTGATTGCTTTTACTTTAAACTCAAAATACTACGTTAAATGTACGAGTCTTCGTTTTGTTCTTGAAAGATTCCCGCAAACCATTTCCCGACGGGACTTTTCATTTGCCACATTGTAGTATTGGTTCGTATATATATATATAGAGAGAGAGAGATAGGACGCTAAAAACTTATGCACACTCATATTTTGAGTCGGAAAAGTTTGAGAGCTGTCTCCTTTTCTTTTCTGTGCTTTTTCTTGTATAATCATTAAAAGGAGGAAGAGAGTGGGAAACATCAACCTCCACAAATAGCCATTGTTGTCTCATGGCTACGATACTCTCCACTTCCATGGAACTACGTCCAATGATTTAGTTCTAGTAAAGATTCTTGGGATAACGTTGAACTTTACGTGCACCTTCGTTGTTTTTTCAGAAAATAAAATATAAAATTGCAATGGATTCGTGGGATGTCGATCACTTATCCTTGTTTTATGTGTGGTTGTTATGGTAACCATCTCATTTAGTAATTTTTCTTTGCGTCTATTGGGCTAAACTTGTCAAGATACACTTTTAACATGGTGTGATATTGTTCGCTGTGGCCCAAGCCCGCACGCTTTTACTGTTGAAGTGTTGCAATGACAACTGGAAACTAAGGCTATGTGTTAGGTGACAAGCAATAACTTTAGCTTATTGGTAGTTAGCTGTTAATAGTTAGTTATAACAGAATTAGGATAGTTGTTAGTGATAATTAAAAGGAGATAGTTAGTTGTATATATATATATATATATATATATATACACGTGTATATATCAGTGAAGTCTTCACTTCACTTGTAATCAGATCTGTTTTTTCTCTCAATACACAGAAGTTACAACTAATCCAGAAGCTTCCATTCAATATCTTCTTCTTCTTCCTCCTTAGTTGAGCTTAACCACCAGACAATAATGGTGGATCTAACATAGTATTAGAGCTAAGAGAATCGATCGGAGTTGTGAAGATCTAGCTTTAAGAGTTGTCCAATGAAATTATTGAGAGGATTTTTGAATTGTTCTTCGTCTTCTTCAAAATTCCCAATTTCTGAGCAGACCAATAATGGGTGAGTTAGACATTGAAAATCCGCGACATCTGTTGTATCTACAACCTTAAGATGTATCGGGAAATGTGATAATTTCTGTTCATTTGACTAGGAGTGAAAATTATTCGGTCTAGAGCAGAGCAATGAAGATCGCGTTGAGAGCTAAGAGAAAACTAGGGTTCATAAATGGTACATGCACCAAGGATCAATCACTGCTGATCTAGGCGAGGATTGGGAGCGTGTTAATGCTATAATTTTGACTTGGATCATGAACACTGTCGCGCCGGAGTTGGTGAACGGGATAGTATTTGCCAGCAATGCTCATGAAGTTTGGACTGATTTGCAGGATCGTTTTGACAAGATCAATGGATCAAGGATCTATAATATTCAACGAGAAATTGCTACAGTCTCTCAAGGTACTTCCACTATTTCTTCTTATCATTCTAGACTTAAGCTGTTATGGGATGAATATAGTGCACTTATTCCAACTCTGCCTGTGATTCCTAAAACAAGAGAATTCATAACACATCTAGAGCAATCGAAAATTTTTCAATTTTTAATGGTACTAAACGATAGCCTTAGTGCCATTAGAATTCAGATGATGCTCAGTCACCATCACCAGGTGTGAGTCGTGCTTATGCTATGTTGATTAATGAAAAGAATCATAGGAAGGTCTATATGACCAATACACCTATGAATGAGGTGAATGATTCGACTGCTTTAATGAATTCAAGAGATAATTGCAGAAGTTCAAAAGCATGGAAATCTATATTGTGAGTATTGCAGAACCAAGGGTCACACTAAAGATACTTGTTACAAATTGGTGGGCTATCCACCTGGTTTCAAGGGAAAGAAGAAGCAGGAGTAACGACAAGCTAATGCAGCCATAGGTGATGGATTTCATGCCAAGGATGATGTGTTCCAAGCCACCACAACTACAGATTCTAATGTGGCAAGATAAGGAATGCACAACTATTTCACTAATGAGCAGTACAACCAAAGTTAATGAAGCTATTGAATCAGGACAAGGGAGAAGAATTTGCAGCTAATATGGCAGGTAATACTGACTCTCAACTGGCTCAAACGTGTGACTCCTTGGATCATTGATACATGAGCAACAAATCACATAACTTCAAACATTAGCTTGCTGACTGACATAACTAAATTGCCTAACACCAAAGGAGGTAATGTTTATGTGCCAAATGGTAAAACAGTACTAGTTATGTACCAAGGAAAGTGTAAAATCACAGGTGGTGAATCAATTCAGAATGTTCTGTGTGTACGTGACTTCAAATACAACTTACTATCAGTCTTAAAATTGACTAAGGAGTTGTTTTGCTCAGTACTTTTCTTTCCATCATTCTATCTATGCTAGGACCTATGCACTGAAAAGGTGAGGGGGATTGGTAAAGAAAAGGGTGGCCTTTACTTGATGTTACCAGATGGATCAAGTGCAAATAAGCTCAAACAACAAATTAGAGGTTGTTTGGCAGAAGATGCTACATCAGATAGTAATGTATGGCACAGAAAGCTAGGACATGTACCAGCCAGAGTGATGAGGCAGCTGGCATTCATGAAGAACAAGATGCCTATAGATTGCAACTTCAATACGTGCATTATATGTTCATTAGCAAGGCAAACTAGGAAACCTTTTCCCCTCAGTATAACTAGAGCAGGAGTAATTTTTTAGTTAGTGCATGTAGATATCTGGCGACCTTACAAAGTGCCTACTTCTAATGGAAATAGATATTTTTTGACACTTGTCGATGTTCATTCTAAGATAATTTGGGTGTTCTTAATGAAATTGAAAAGTGATACATTTGTGCTTCTAAAGTCTTTTATAAGAATGGTGAATGTGCAGTTTAACCACAATGTTAAATGCCTTAGAACTGATAATGAAGCTGAGTTTTTACATCAAAGTAGTTGCCCATACACTCCACAACAAAATGGAGTGGTGGAAAGGAAACATAGGCATATTCTAGAGGTAGCAAGGGCACTAAGGTTCCAAGGCGGTATACCACTATATTTTTGGGGAGACTGTGTCATAGCAGTTGTGTATCTGATAAATAAACTGCCATCTTCTCTGCTAAGTGGAAAATCACCATATGAGGTTTTTCACAAATCCCCACCTTCACTACTACAGTTAAGGGTCATTGGGTGTCTTTGTTTTGCTACAGTTACCAGGCAGCATGATAAACTTCTGACTAGGACAGTAGCAGCAGTTCATATGGGATATTCCACATCTCAAAAGAGATACAAATTATACAGTCTCAAGGACAAAAGTTTTTTATCAGCAAAAATGTTACATTTAGAGAGGATGTGTTCCCATTATTGGTGCTAAAAGAAGGAAAAGTACCTCTATTATTTTTTGCAGCAACTAGACACTATGCAACAAAACAACATGCAGCTCCACAACAACATACTTCTACTCAGGAAATGTAGACTCATAATCAGGAACTAGCTCAACTACATGTTGAACATGATGCTACAATACCCCAATTAGATGACTTATCTAGCAATGATGATGAGGAGGTCCAAACCACTGAGATAGCACATGAGGAAACATCACACATGTAGCTCAGAAGAACCAGCAGAGGGTCCAGACTGCCAGTATGGGCCAAAGATTACATATGTCCAACTATGAAACCTTCCTCTTCTACCTGCATATATCCTATGTCCAATTAAATGGGGTATGACACACTAAGTAATGCTTGTCAGAGTTACCTTACTGCAATGACAACAGATGTTGAACCTACATCATACCATCAGGCAATGAAGGATCAAAAGTGGATAGATGCTATGCAAGATGAAACAGATACACTAGTCAGCAACGTTCCTATTGGTTGCAAGTGAGTATACAAAATCAAGCATACATCAGATGAAACAATAGAGAGGTACAAGGCTAGATTAGTTGCTAAAGGATACAGTTAACAAGAGGGGTTGGATTATCAAGAAACATTCTCTCATGTGGTTAAAATGATATCCATCAGGACTATCATTGCCTTAGCATCCATGAATTAGTGGCCATTAATTCAGATGGATGTTCACAATGCCTTCCTCCAAGGTGACCTTGAGGAAGAAGTATACATACAACTACTTTTTGGATTTGGTAGCCAAAGGGGGAATACAGGATGTAGACTACTCAAATCATTATATGGCCTCAAACAAGCATCTAGACAGTGGAACCTCAAGCTCACTGATGCACTCCTACAAGCTGATTTCAAACAAAGAAAACATGATCATTCTCTATTCATATTGAAGAAACATAATAGACAAGTTATAATGCTTGTGTATATGGATGACCTTCTCATTACAGGTGATGATGCCTGTCTCATTCAAGAAGCCAAGAACACCTTACAAAATAGATTTAAGATGAAGGACCTAGGATCTCTAAAATACTTCGTAGGAATAGAGGTGTGCATGTCACAACAGGGAATCTTGCTTTGCCAAATAAAACATGCCTTGGAGCTGATTGCAGAGTTAGGATTATCAGGTTTCAAACCTCTCTTAACTCCAATGGAGTAGAACAAGAAACTTACCACTGCTGAATATTATGAGCATTGTGAACTTAATGATGATACATCATTGGAAGATGTAAAAGAGTACCAAAGGTTTGTTGGGAAGCTGATTTACTTGACACTAACCAGGCCAGACATAGCATATAGTGTGTAGACTTTGAGCAAATTTATGCAGTCCCCTAAGAAGTCACACCTTGAAGCAGCCTACAGAATTGTAAAGTATGTAAAAAATGAGCCAGGGTTAGGAGTGTTGATGAGTGCAGAAAAGAGCGCAGCCTTAAGAGCATTTTGTGATGCAGACTGGGAAAGCTGTCCAAACTCAAGGAAATCTGTAACAGGGTACTTGGTGAAGCTGGGGAACTCTTTGTTAGCTTGAAAGTCAAAGAAACAAAACACAGTAGCAAGAAGCTCAGCAGCATCAGAGTACAGGAGCATGGCCCTGACAGTGGCTGAACTTATATCGCTACTTGTGATGACCCGTCCCGTTGTCTCATGATTTACCACTTTGTTTTCCCCATTTTATGCTTCTTCATGTTTCATTATCAGTGTTTGGTGTGTTATAGTTGATTTGGATTGGTTCTGGTAGAAAATGAGAAACTTAGTATCTTTAAGGAAGGCTTGTTTTGAAAAAGTCAACCGGACGTGACTTATAAACTAGAAGGTTCGGATGTGATTTCTGGTGATTCAGTTAGCTTCAGAAAGTGATTTGTGAATTAGGAGTGTGATCAGAATTGATTTTGGAGGTCTGGTGTAGAGTTAGGCTTGAATTGGCGAAGTTAGTATTTTGCCGAATTCCGGTTGATAGGTAAGATTTTGATCTAAGGGTCGGAATGGAATTGCGAGTGTTGATGTACCTTCGATATGTGATTTATGATGTGCGTGCAAAATTTCAGGTCATTGGGACGTCGTTTGGTTGGGCTTTTGATCGAATGCATGTTTCGGAAGTTTTCAAAGAACTTAGGCTTGAATCCGATGAGAATTGATGATTTTAGTATTGTTTGACGTGTTGTGATGATTAGAACAAGTTTGGATAATATTTTAAGACATGTTGGTGCTTTTGGTTGAGGTCCCGAGGGCCTCGGGGTGAGTTCGGATGGTTAAACAGGGAGTTTTGGGAGTTTGCATATTGCTGAAGGTTGCTGCATCTGGTATTCTCGCTTCTGCAGGCTTTGGACCGCAGAAGCGGAGACGCTTAAGCGGAGTATCTCATCGCAGGAGCGGTCCATAGGTTGGTAAGGTAGATCCGCATAAGTGGACCACTCTTCACATCAGCGGGTCCGCAGAAGCAGACTAGTAGTCGCATAAGCGATGTGGACCTTAAGAGGAAGTTCCGCAGAAGCGGAAATATAGACGCAGAAGTGGTTTTGGCTATCTAAATGAATATCCTCAAAAGCGGGATTTTGGCCGCAAAAGCGGTCCCGTATAAGCGGAAGCGGGACCGCAGAAGCAAAAATCGGCCTGGGCAGAAGGGTTTTTATTGAATATTTCATCCGCGAGCTTGGGATATTTTTCCACTATTATGGGCGACCTTGAGAGATTTTGGCGAGAATTAAAGAGAGTTTTGACTGGGAATCGATTGGAGGTAAGTTCCTTGGCTAAATACATGAGATTATGATAAATCTAACATGAAAAATTGGTTGAAATTCATCAAAAGGGGGTAAAGCTAGGGCTTGAAATTTTGTAATTTAGAAATGGAATTTGATGGGACAAATGGACTCCGATTTTGGTAAATTTGATATGTATGGAATTGTGGCGAGACGAGGAATCCGGTAATGTGAATTTCGTAATTTTTCGGGAAGCGGGCCCGGGGCTCAGGTTTTGCTAGTTTCGAGATTTTTGCTATTTCTCGATTGTTTTCGATTGGGTATTGTTCCCTTAGCATATTGTGATGTATTCGCTCTAATTTTGGTTAGATACGACGCGCGTGGAGGTCGATTTGAGGGGAAAAGGCGTCGCAAGCTAGAGATTGCACCGGTTCTAGGTGAGTAATACTTGTAAATGATATCCTGAGGGTTTGAAACCCCGGATTTGCACATCATAGTGTTGTATTGAGGTGACTTGCACGCAGGATATGAGCGTGGAGTTGAGCACCGTTAGGGATTGTAACTTGGTCCGCCCCGGTTGTTGATTTTTTTACCGTGTATTTGACTTAAACTACTTGTTATCGTCATAATTTGGGCTGATTGCAATGTTTGGGCTTCCTGCCAACTATGTGAATCGTTCAGGGATTGATATCACTGTTTTAGCATTATTTTGCATACTATTTGATCTCGGTCCAGGGTTTTAATACTGATTTGCAGACTCAGCCATTTTTCTAAGATTTGAAAACTTAAACAACATATTATTGACGTTTTGAGCTGAGAACTGCGTTATTAATATTGCCCAAGTGGCTTATGTGCATTTCTGGACTGAGCATGGATTGGGCTGCGCTCACAAGTCATGAGCAGGTTTAGTAGAGTCTCGCGGATCGGTATGGAGACGTCTGTATTTATCCTCGAGAGGCTGCAGAACCTTTAGGAAAACTTCACTTTCTTGAAATTCTTATCGTGCGTACTTGATTTAGCTTGAGATATAACTCCCAAAATTCCTTCCACACATCTGTATGTGCACGTGAGCGCTAAGTATTGTATGTGCCTTGAGGGCTTGTGATTCCCCGAATAAGGGGCGAGATGTAATCTCCGTGAGTTTGATGTTGGGCCAGTCTGGAGGACTTGAGGCCGAATCTTGCCTATGGTTTGAGCACTGAGGTGCTGATCATATGAGCAAGTGTTTTGAACTTATATGTTCGGTATTGTCCCTATTAGCTAGAATGGCGGTTTGGTATTCATGTGATGAGTATGTTAGTTCTGCGAGATATAATTATGTGACTTGGTAGTGACGAAGAAGTCTGCTGGATAATAGATGAATTGTTAAGTGTTCGATTCCTATTGTGACTTGATGTGTAGCCCGAATTATGGGCGCGTGAAGAATATTTTCGTGTCTCCTAGTTGGAAAGTGAAGTGCATTACATGTGGCGGTAGGAGTTCAGACTCAGGAAGACTAAATGACTGTGTAACGTATATGATGGTGGAAGGTGTGCTGAAGCACTAAATTGAGGCGACGCAGGTGGGTCATCTTCTGCGGAGTGTTCTTAAGTGGTATGATCCCTATGAGTATGTTAGAAGATTTCATGTGTAATTGAAGGGTATGTGTCGAAATTGGGAAAATTCGGGTCATTTAAGAGAGTGGACCCAACTGATGTGGGGGTAAATGCGAGACTTGCAAGGGATTACAGTGCTAGATGATCTGTGTTTTCACAAAACTTGTACATGATTTGAGTTTAATCTCACTATGATACTGTGGCATCAATAGAGTAGAAGCATTATGGGTTATTGAGTTTGTCCTAATAAATGGCTTCGAGCCAAGTTGGGGAGGTTGCTGTGATTAGCTTATTGCACAATTATGTGCTATGTTGATTCTGTTTCAAGGTATGCTGGCCGATCAGTTCGGGTTGCAGAAATTGAGCCGAGGATGGCACGAGTGAAGCAAAAGATTTTGACAGAGGTTATATGGTGCTTCGTAGATGTGTGAAGATAATAGGATGTATTGAGCTGTTGTTGATAAAGAATGATCAGTGTATAGAGAAGGAAGATGTTTGTTTGTATTGGGAGGATATCATATCCTACGGTGTCAGAGTGCTAATGAGGCACGAATGGTTATGTCCGTTTGATCAGGTAAATTGCAGTTCAAATATGAAATAGATGACTCTCGAGAATGGTTTCAATGTGTTCAAGATTCTACATGTAACAATCAGGTGCCTCAAGGTCGTGTATGTGGTTAGAGAATGTGTTTCATTGAAAAGGGTCAAGACTTGTGGTATTCTTATGTTGATTATGGGATCCTATGTATCGGTATCTAGAAAGTAATGGCAACGAATTCATATTCGCAGGAAGTTCTTCAAGCAGAGCATGCTGGAAGGTGGTATTTCTGGGAACATTTGAGAGGGTATTTAGTGGCCTATGGGTCTTAGACAGTATGGTCTTATGTTCGAGTCTCGTGTGGTAAACCGGGGTTGAGGCATTGTGGTGCTACAACAAGAGGGAATATCAAGTTGATGATGAATCAGAAAGGAAATTAGATAGATGGAATAGCTTGATAGTAGACCGAATGGAATTCCGAAAATTGGAGTAGGTTCATAGTGTCAATTGTGACGTGTGTGCAAAATTTCGGGTCATTTGGATGAGGTTTGATGGGTTTCGGCATCGTTTGCGAAATTCGGAAGTTTAGAAGTTCTTAGGATTGAATCAGAGGATGATTTGATGTTTTGATATTGTTTGGAGTGTTCTGAAGGTTGGAATAAGCTTGAATGGTGATATGTGGTTGGTTTGTATGTTTGGTTGAGGTACCGAGGGCCTCGGGTTGATTTTGGGAGGTTGACGAATCAGGGATGGGATTTGAGGAAGTGCTAAAGATATCCTTCAGCTATCATAACCACACATGCGGAGTGGGGACCACAAGTGCGAGACTCGTAAAAGCTAGATTGGACCGTAGATGCGAGAATTGAGAATATGAGGCAAAGCCGTAGTTGCGGACAAGAGAGCGCACCTGCGAGACCGCTAGTGCAAGTGCTTGACCGTAGAAGCGAGATGTCGAGGTTTAAGCGGAAACCGCACCTGCAAGGGATTTTCCGCAGGTGAGGCGTCTTAGAAGTGACATGGTGGTTGTAGATGCGGAAAACGCTGGGTAGAAGGAATAAAAGGTCCCAATCGCGAATTTCTGGCCATTCTTCACCATTTTTGGACGACTTTGGGGCTTAGAGCTGTGATTTCAAGAGGGAATCGAGGGGTATCAGTTAGATAAGTTACTTGGGGTTTATATTTTGTGTTTGTGATGATTTTTCCACTGTTTAATCATGAAATTAGTGGGGGATTTGGGGTGAAATTGAAGGGTTAGGGCTTGAGATTTGGAGAGCTTTGATGGAGGATTTGATGGGGCATTTGAGGTCAAATTTTGATGATCTTGGTATGTATAGACTCGGGAGTGAGAGGAGTTTCTATTATTGCGATTATTATCAGATTCCGAGACATGGGATAGGGGCCAGGTTTGAGCCAAATTCGGTGTTTTTTGTCTAATTTGATAATTTTCGTGTGGGTTTAATTCCTTTAGCATATATTGATGATAATATATTAATTTTGGTTAGATTCAGAGCATTTGGAGGCCGGATTGAGAGGAAAGGGCATTTCAGGTTAGAGTTTTGGCCTGGTTTGAGGTAAGTAATGCTTCCAAACTTGGTTTTGAGGGTTTGAATCCCAGAACTATGTGTTCTATGATTAAAAATTGAGGTGACGCAAATGCCAAGTGTCGGGCCTGTGGGCGTGCATCGTGAGAATTGCGGCCTGGATTATTCCATGGCACTGCTTAGTGACTCTTTCTTGTTAATATATGTGTAGTGATGATGTGATTAAGTTAATGAGCTGTAAATAATGGTAATTACCATGTTAGGGCTTCACGCCAATACTGTTGAGACCCAAGAGGTCATTTCTTGCTGTCATATCATTAGCTTCATTGATATTCTGTACTCAATCTTGCTCATGCATATCATATCATGTCTTAGTCTCGGTTATTGTTATTTGGCATATCATATCATTATTTCGGGTTAGTTTCTTGTAATTGTGAGTGCGTGTGTGAGAGACTGGAGAGTGATGACTGAGCGAGGTCGAGAGCCTAATTTTTAGTGATAGTTATGGGATCAGGGTTGCACGCCGTAGAAGATTATTGATTATTCCTTCATTGTATTATTATAGCGATTGGACCGAAAGGAGCCCCTCCGGAGTCTATATGCCCCCAATGATCGCGGATGATATTACTGAGGGATGGATTTTCCTAGACATGGATTGTTTCGAAGCACTGATACCTGGAGATTGATTTCTCCTCAGAGGTGGATTACCCATGTTCCTCGGTACCGGTTGACTTGAGGTAAGGGTAGTACATATATTTCGGGATGGATTTCCCTTGGGTTGGATGGCCATATGCGGTATCGAGTGGTTGAACACTTGAGAGTGGGAGCACACGGTGCATTTTCATACATTTCTGGCATTGACATGTAGAGTTTTACTGAGCTTTATACTTCACATTGTACGGATTAGTATTTTGCATTACTGTTTAGTTGAATAATTGAATTGGCAGCATGCCTACTTTCCTGTACAATTTAAATATGTTATAATTGTTGAGGTTTAGTTTGTCACTGCCTATTAGTCCATTATTTGGACTTGTTACTTACTTAGTTGGTATACTCACGTTACCCCCTGCACCTTATGTATAAATCTAGGTATCTCAGGGCACGGTAGCGGCTGTTGATTACTCCAGTCGCAGGTTATCATGGAGATAGCGAGGTAGCTGCCTGGTGATCCCAGTTCCGCATTCTCCTTCTCAATCTTCCTTCTAGTGTACTTTGACTATTTTAGAACTAAATTGTTCTTGTTATATTTCGGAACAAGTTGTAGTATTGATAATGACTTGGTGACACCCAAGGTCGGGCTTTTATTTTCCGCATTTATTTTGTTTTTGACTTTGCATCTTTTATGGAGTTTCAGTGGAAAAGGTTACTTTAAATTCTTATGAAATGCTGAACTATTTTGGGGAATGTGTCGGCTGGCCTAGTTTTATGATAGGCGCCATCACGACCGAGTTAGTTTTGGGATTGCAACAAGTTGGTATCAGAGACTAACTTACATAGATCTGGCGAGTTATGAACGGGTTTAGTAGACTCCTACGGATCGGTACGAAGATGTTTGTACTTATCTTCTCGAGGCTGTAGAACCTTTAGAAAAAACTTCACATTCTTGAATTCTTGTCGTGCGAATCTGTTGATTCTAGCACTAAACTTTTGTTATTCTATTCTCTCACATATGATGAGGACACGTGCAGTAAGCACGTAATTTTTTCCCTATATGAAACAGTCATACAAAATCCAAGAAAATAGATTTTTTCATTAATTAATTACCATTTTTAGGAATTCTTATAGATTTTATTAATTGTTTGCATTTTTCTTGCATGTTTAAGTTTTATTTAAATCATGAAAAATACCAAAAATACATTGCATTTGCATTTAGAATTTAATTTTACCTTTTAAGATTAATTAGTTAGTTATTTGCTTTACAAAAAAAATAAAAATCACAAAATAACTCATTTTCATATTTTTTGTCTTTTTATTTTTAAATTATTTATTTTCTATTTAATTTAGGTTTAAGTAGCTTTTATAATTTTTATAATCAACTAGTTAGTTTAATTTCATATTTTTTAGATAATCTAGGATCTTAATTTCTAGGATTTTTAATTAAAGAAAAAGGAAATAAGGAGTTTAAATTCGGAACTTGGGCCATTTCAAAGCCAAAATCAGCCCAAATGATTACCCAAGCCCAAACACAATATCCAAATTTTCCTAATTGATCCGCCAGCCCAAATTGTGACCCGACCCGGACTAGCCCAAATCCCGTCTACTTAAAACCCTAAACAAAAGACCTAAGAGATTAGAGTTTTGAGATCCCCATCCCTAAGACCCTTCAGCAGCAACGCATTTTTGGGAGTGAAAAAAGCTTCTCCTCCCTTCCTTCATCATCACAAAACAGACCACTTTCCTCCAAACAAAAACAATGGAACCTCACCTACACGCTCTCATCCCTCAAATATACACACATAAACGACTGAAGCGAGGTTAAAAAAAGTTTTCAAAGAGAGATCTGAAAATCCGAAGCTAAAAATGGAAAGAGAAACTTCAATTTTCAAGGAAGATCTGAAGAAGAATTGATTTCAAAGCTCGATTTCTTTTCTTTCTGGGTTTATAAAAGCTGTTTTAGAGCCTTGGATGTTGCTTCGTTGATTTTGCCGCTGCTGTTTAGCTTCTGTTCCTCGACATCTCAACCTTCATTAGCTCTAGTTTTGATGTTTTGCTGTTGTCCATGTAATCTCTCCCTTGAGACTGTACTGCTACTTAATGTTTGAATCATGAAATCACAAGAATTTCCTCATGTTAGGTTCAAATTGAATTTTGTGAACATTTACAATGACATGTGATGTGCTGTTATCAGTTTGATTCAATGTTATGTGTTATTGGATCGTTTGAACTCGTTTGATTCCTATTTAATCATTGTTGTAGTGTTTAAGAGATGAAAGTGTTCAAATCGTGGTATTAAATCACAACACCTTAAATCTGCTTCTTGTTCAAAGCTTGGTTGAATCTTGCAATTAGTCAATTCTTGTGATGACGCCGGAGTAGCTGTCCTCTTGCCTTTAAATTTCCCTATATTTCTCCGGCGAAATTGAACTCTAGGTGACAGACAAGTTGTACAACATGGGTGAAGTATTTGATACTACCCATGAAGATAATACAATTGTTTCCTTTGAGATTGGTACTGGTTCTGTCATTAAGGTTTGGGACGTTGCACTGAGAACCATGAAGGTTGGGGAAGTAGCTGTAATTACCTGCAAGCCAGCTTATGCCTATGGATTTGTAGATTAGCTGGAAATTAAAGATTGCTTTTGTGGTATTTTACTCACTTTGATTTGTAGAGTTTTAATTGGAAACTAGTAGGTTAGGAGATATCTTATGCTTTTCCATTATTCTCATTGCTATTAATTTAAGAAAAAAAATATACAAATGACATTAGAATACAACAATTTCAACACACTTTCATGAGCTGCATAAGCATATGACATTTATATTTGAAAGATCGTGTAATTCCTTTTCTTTGCATTTCGTCCTTCTTAAATTTGTTAAGTAGTTTTTTTTCTTTCAATTTCTTATTAAGATTCTTCAATTTCCTAAATACTGTAGTTCTTATCTACGATGAAGACATACACTTTGTAGAGTCTGTTACATGATCTTTGAGTATATAATTCAAATTTTTTTTGAAATATTTAAGTGCATAAATTAGGACCTTGCAATGATCACAAAGTAGTTTAGTAAAATAATTCAAGAACATCGTAGTCTGCTTTAGTTAAGTAAAAAGTCTTTTAAAATTAATCGAGGAGTGCCGTGCCGAATAAAATCTCAATTGCGCGGCCCTCATTTAATTATCTCTTTTAAATCCTTAGAATTCGAAGCGTGCCATTTAGCAAATTTTCCATGGCCCCCGCAAAGTTAAAAATACGTAGTTGCTTTAGGCGCGTTATTTTTATAATATTACCTTCCTAAACTCGGGTGCGCATTTCATGTGACCCAAATCTAAATCTTAATAACGTTGAATAAAATGTGTTTCGGATTGTGGGTGTATTTCATGTGACGCGGTCCTAAGATATATTTTAGACGACGTTAAATCTTTTTTAAAATGAATAAAAGCGGTTATAAAGTTAAAACTGTACCATGGGCTAAACATATATTAAAATCGGATAATAGGCCAATTGTAATAGTTTAAGCGACCGTGCTAGAACCACAGAATCTAGGAGTGCCTAACACATTCCCCCGTGTTAATAGAATTCCTTATTCAGAATTTCTGGTTCGCAGACTTCATAAGGAAAGTCGAAATTTTCCTCGATTTCGGATTCAAAATAAACTGGTGACTTGGACACCAAATAAACTATCCCAAGTGGCGACTCTGAATAAAATTGAATAAATGATCCCATTTCGAATAATGTCACTTAAATTGGAAAAACTCCGTTATGTACTACTCTTCGGGGTGGTCTGTAAAAAAGGAGGTGTGACAACTCTAGCGACTCCACTACGGATCCAAACCCAGAACTTTGGTTCAGGGTTCAAAAATTCGAGCTTAGAATAGCTGTTATGATTGGCTTTATCTGTTATCTAATTTTTCTACATGTTTGAGCCTAATGTGCTAAATGCCACTATCACCGCTTTGATATTGTGTGAACTATATATAAACTGCTACGAAAACCCTTCTTCTCTCTGAGTCTTCTAAATCATCTGGGAGTGTGCACTTTGTGTGACTTCTCTTCTGTCTAGAATCTTATCCAATTTTAGAACGAGGTTTGGACAAGTTGCAAAGCCGGTGAAGCTTCTGTATTCCCAGTACGCTGCCCCCCTCCCCCCCTCCCGGCTCGAGTTGTCCGCTCGGGTAAGCCAGGTCTAGAACAATAAACCCAGGTTTTAAACCTAGTACAACAACGCCTCATTCTGGATCCCTAGTAGGAACGTTTGTTTGCATCATGTGCATTTGACTTTGGGGAATCAACACAGGGGTTGGGTCCGTCTAGAACAAGTGTGCCCAAATTAAAAAGACCATCCTGATGCATCTTACGTGCTACTTGTGCATCTGTTTGTTTCGGCTTGCATATTGACCGGCTTCTAGAATTGGGAAAGAAAAAAAAAAGAAAAAAAAAGTGAGAGGTAGGTGTTTTGAAAAATCCTGAAACTCTGCCGAATTTCTGAGAAAAGAAAAGTCATTTCAAAATGAGCCAAAATTTCAAGTGCCATGTTTCCCCTGTTCCGTCAAATTTGACCGAACTACGCGGGTCTGATTCTTACCGGATGTGAGATACGTAGGCAAACCTCATCGGTTCTGGCCCTAATTATCAAAAAAATCCAAAAATATTTTCCATTTAGTGCCTTCTTTAGAAATCTTCTCTTAGAAAATTAAAAAAAAAAAGAGAATTTTTTTTTAAACTCAAAATTAAATAGTTTCCTTCTTTCTGAAGTCTTTCATAAGGAAAAAAAATCAAAATAAAAATCAAAATCCAAAAATACAGGTTTCCTTCATTTTGAAGTAATTTTTCAAAAAAAAAATCCAACAAAAAAAAATCAGAAAAAAAAATCTAAAAAATATTTTGTAGATGTCTTTCTTTAGAAGATTTTTTGTAAATAAATAAAAAAACCTAGAAATCCAAAATATTTTCTTAAAAGTCACTCTTTCTAAAATTGAGAGGAAACTTCCAAAATCCAAAAATATTTTCTTCCTTCTTTAGAAAAAGAGAAAACAAATAAAAATTCAAACAAAAATATTTTCTTTTTACTTTTAAAATTCTCAAAGTTCAAATCAAAAGTAAATGAATTGTTAGAAGTCTTTCTTTCAAAAAACAAAACAAAATCAAAATCAAAAATCTAAAAAAAAAATCCCTTTCTTCTTTTAAAGCATTGTTTTAGAAAATTCCAAAGAAAAAAAAATCAAAAAAATCAAAACTGTTTTTCTTTTCCCTTAAAGCTTTCATGGTCTGAGTTTTATAAAAAGAAAAAAAAGTTAGCTTATTTACTCTATTCCCAATATTCCCGAACTATGCAAGATCTGATTCATAGGGGGTCATGATACGTAGGAAATCCCCATCGGGTTCGATCATAGCCATAAAATTAATTGAGTGATAAAATAAATTGAAAAGTTGAGTGAAAAGAAAGAAAAGAGTGAAAAAAAAGAAACAAAAAAAGAGCAACAAGAAATAAAAGAGTGACAAAAAAAAAGAGAATGCCAAAAAAATAAAAGAGCGACAAAAATGAAAAAAATCAAGAGTGATTAAAGAGAGGTAGAAATAGAGAAAAGAGGTGTAGATTCAAAAAAAAGGGGGGTTAATTGAGGCCGGGATGAAACATGCAACTCATTCAAACACATGGTAGAAGCGTTTAACTGTTAGGTGCATTGCATCTCAACGTGCGATTTTCTATATGTTAAATATCTCAAAACTAACAAGGTTGTTGTGTGAGCAAATTAGCCAGGTTCTGTTCAGGTGGTTGGTTTTGTTGGTATGCAGTGATGAACGCGCAACCTTGCACGCGGCCATAATATTATACGCAAAATTGAGCTTCACCTCCCAGAAATGCCAATCATTACCAAGCTCCATATAATCCCCAATCAAATGTTCCCCAATATAATCCTTGCCCGAGAGAGCCTTTCAAAAGGAATCAGTTCACCCATATTGGTGAATCATACTCAGGCTTGTTCCAAAAGCTAATCAGGCTAGATCTATTGGAACCAGTGGCCCCGAACCGGCCGAACCTCGAGCCCCCCTCGCACTGAGCTGATGTTAATGTGAATACCACTCTGGAGTAGTGAGACACAGTACAGAGAACTGTTGGACCCTCAAAAGGGCAGTTGAGGATTTGATTGAAGCTGAAAGAATCGTTTTTTGGGATGAAGAAGCTCCTGATGTGATGAACAATCTGTTGCCTACCCACAACATCGGGCCAATAGTCAGAATGATTTGTGAAGCCGAGGAATGTGATCCGGCACTGAAGGCCATTACAGCCCAGACTGAAAGTGAAGAAAATCCAAAAGCCGGTCACCAAGCCTGAAAGTTCCCCATCAGACGGGAGTTTCGGTAGCCAGTCTTGCTATCCTTTCTACGTTCGGATTATCTCAGGGTATGATCCGAATGTTCTACTTCATTGTCTTACATTCTGATGTAAACGCTTCTACATTCAAAAATTGAAAAAAAGAAAAAAAATCAAAAATCAAAAATCAAAAATCAAATGAAATTAAATTTCATTTTCTAGGAATGTTTTTTTCTTAATCTTGTCATTTTTCTTTCTTATTCTCTTTTCAGATTTCAATAATATGACATGCTTGGGGACTTCATACGCGGATCTTGAAAGCTGTCAAATCTCGAAATGATGAATCAAGGATTAAACCGCAATGAAGATAAAGTTTAAGGAAATAAAATAAAGATTTGGAACAACTGAAGGAAAATTGGTTCCTGGATTGGAAAGGTCCATACATTGCAACAAGAGTACTGCCAAATAAGTGCGTCGTACTTGGGGCGCCTCGAAGGAAATGTCCTTGAAACAACTATCAATGCAAACGCAACCCAAAGGAACTATATTGGATCCTATATGTAGCATTAATATTCTTCGATTGGGATGAAGAAGGCTTTCTTTCGCTACCCAGACACTATCAACCCTTGCCAACCCTTTGAGCCGGTTACCTTTCTTTCATTACCCTCTTTGTAACCTGAGAGTGTTAGTAAAAAAATTGATTGAAAGAAAAGAAAAGAAAGATACAAAAAAAAAAAAAAAGAATGATACAAAAGAAAGGGAAGAAAAAGAAAGATACAAAAAAGAAAAAAAACGAAAAAGAGAGAAAAAGGAAAAGAAAGAGAACAAAACAAAACAAAAGAAAAAAAAATCGAAAACAAAGTTTCCCTGAACTACGTTCGACTTGATTCCGAAAGGATACGTATGCAGTCTCTCCCTGGGTTCAGTCACACCAAAATAAAATTCCAAAGTTCCCGAAAAGTGAAACTGGGGCAGAAGCTATAATGGTTTGGCAATGATCCTGCCCAAAAGGTTCCAAAGTTTGTAATGCAATCCAAATTCCTTTACTTCAAACCTTGTTCAAGTCCTTCTGATCAATCGGCAAAGAGGTTCAAAATAGGAGGATGGATTTATTTGGATCTGATACAAAAAAATGAGAGGAATAAAATGAGAGAATCTTATTGGTGAAAACTCACACGGGCATCGTAAGGCGGTGGTAAGCAGAGAAAATCAAAATGAGAGAGTCTTGGTAGTGAAAATGCTCACGAGCACTATAAGGCGATGGTGAGAAGATAAATGTGAGAGGTCAGCTAGTGAAAACCTGCAAAGGGCCCCACTGATAATAAAAAGATCCTCACAGCCATCGGCATTGACAAAATCCTGGCAAGATTTCTTGAATTTTGAAGTAGAAGTTGTGATGAATTTCTGAGAGCCGGACGATTTAAACAGATCAGGCATCCAGTTCAAAAGGCATGTCATGTTCATTGAAGTCCGTATGTAATCTAGATAAGTCCTTCTTTACTCTCCCCGAAAAGGATACCTCTCGTTTAAATTCAATATCTTGTCCATTATTTATTTTTCTTTGAATCCCTTTCGGTCTAACTCTATTCCGAAATTGAGACATAGAAGGGATGGCAGGACTGATTTACAAGGCTTTCGTTTGACACGAGCCAATGTGCAGAAAGGCAACCAGCCTCGTCAAGGGGCATCAAGTCGACCCCGACTAGCCATGGCGGCTGATGCTTCGAAATCAAAACTCTTGGAAAGAGAAAATCAAATGGAACACCTAAAGAGGCAAATAAAGTAGAAAAGGTTGATTCCCACGTGGCTAACCGTCTCGGCAAAGAGTTGAAAAAAGCCAAGGTACCCCAAATGCTCTGAATTTGGTGTTTGGATGAAAGAATCCAGAAAAGAAAGGCCTACAAAGGCAAAAATAAAGTTGGAAGAGGTTAAGTCCCACACGACTAGTCGTTGCAGCAAAGTTTGAGGAGACAAGAGTTGCTCAATGTTTCGAAGAAAAGAAAAGAAAAAAGAGAATCAGAAAGGAAAGGCCTAAGAAGGAAAAATAAAGTTGAAAGTTGAGTTCCACTGACTAACCATCATGGCAAAGTCTGTAAAAATCAGAGGTTCTCCAGGGCCTGAAATGAGTCGATCCTCAGAGAGCAAATAGTTGTAGTTGAGATCTTCATCAAAGAAGCTGGGCTGGGATAAAGTGATCAAAACTAATCAAGGCCACAAACCAACCACCGTTTCAAACTAACAATTGTCCTTTGTTTGAAAAATTAAAACAGGTGCAGCCCAAAGCAACCGTGCAAAAGTAGATGCAACCGAAAAAGAAAAGATGCGCCAGAGCTAGAAACAGCTTTGCAGCAAATAATCAATCCAAAAGGGAAGTTTCCTCCAAGTGCTTTCCCGTATTTAAAAAAATGAAATGAAAAATGAAATAAAATAAAAAAGAGAAGAAAAAGGAGAAAATCCCAAAAAAAAAGGTTAGTTTAGAAGACAGGAATTCTCACTCACATACCTGGGTTGTCCCATTTTCTATGCTAGAAGGAAGATGGAGTTTTACAATGATGCTGAATAAGGTATTAGATAAGATACAATCGTGGAAGGGTAAAATGCTATCTATTGGGGGAAGGGCAATACTGATCTCCCATGTCATACAGAACATGCCTATACACCTTTTGTCAGCTATTAATGCACCAGTTTCTGTCATAAACAAGTTGCATAAATTAATGGCAAGGTTTTTCTGAAGTAATTCAATATAAGGAGGCAGTAGACATTGGGCTTCTTGGGATACATTATTCTTACCACATGAGGAGGAGGAATAGGATTTAGATCTCTTCATGATGTGTCCAAAGCCTTTTCCTGTAAGCTATGGTGGAATTTCAGAACTAAGCCATCTCTATGGAGCTCATTCATATGCGAAAAGTACTGTAAGAAGCTGAATCCAATTGTAGTCCCTTGGAGAAAAGGTTCACACATTTGGAGGAAGATGCTAGAATGTAGGGACCTCATTGAACAGCAGATTCTGTGGCAACCAAAGATGGGATCTTCTTTGTTTTGGTTTGAAAACTGGACTGGACTAGGAGCTCCGTACTTTGTCACTCCACCTGATTTCTTCTGTGATGAACAACAACAACAACTACCCAGTGTAGTCCCACCAAGTAGGGTCTGGGGAGGGTAATACGTACACAGGACTTACCCCTACCCGAAAGGGTAGAGAGGCTGTTTCCAATCGACCCTCGGCTCAAAATGTTAATGAAGTATTGTAGGGCAAGAGATTGAATGATCTAAAATTAAGATAGTTGTTACCTGAAGATTTGGCTACTCATATTCTGCAACACATCAAACCACCGGGGGACAATATGGTGCTGGACAGACCCTTTTGGACATTGGAGACAAGGGGTAACTTCAGTGTGAGTTCTGCATGGGAGTACATAAGGAGGAGAAAGGGACCTTGTAATGCTTATAAGATGATATGGATAAAAGGCTTACCTTTTAAGGTGTCTTTCTTTATGTGGAAGGTGTGGAAGAATAAGATACCCCTAGATGATTTCTTCAGGAGACTAGGATACTTAATGGCATCTAGATGTTGGTGCTGTGTGTTGCCTCAGGAGGAAACAATACCACACTTATTTTTCACTTCTTATGCTGCTAGAAAAGTGTGGCAGTACTTTCTAACTACTGCTGGTATTAAGGTCGGGGGACTAATATTTCATCAAGCCATTGTGAAGTGCTGGATTGTCCAGGTGATACCAATATTAAAGCCTATAATACAAGCCATACCATATATTATAGTGTGTGAACTATGGAAGAGGAGGAACTCATACAAATATGGAGATGTTGTTTCAATGAATAGGGTGATTTACCAGGTTTCTACTACTCTACAATATCTGGTAAAATTCAGAAAACAAAGCTTACATAATGTTCCACACAAATGGCCTGATTTGATTCATATGATGGAGCAATTTACACCTAAGTTGAAATATAGTAAGGTAATGTGGGGATTTCCTGAACAAGGCTGGGTGAAGGTCAACACAGATGGGGTTTCTAGGGGCAATCCCGGTAGGAGTTCTATTGGTTTTGTGCTGCAAAATGAGGAAGGGGATGTAGTGTATAGGTGTGGCAAGGAGATAGAAGAAGGCACAAATAATGAAGCAGAGATGAAATCCATTCTGGAAGCTTTAAGATATTGTGTTACACATGATTACATACTCATCGAATTGCATACTGACTCAATGCTAGTTAAAAATGTAATCCTAGGGGAATGGACTGCACCATGGTTTATGGTAGTTTATATGGAAGAGATAGAGGAATTGATGGACAGATGCAATCTGAAGGTGGCTCACACATTAAGGGAGGGTAATAAATTGGCAGATCACACAGCCAATTATGCTCTACACTTTGGAGCAATGGAATGCAACAGTTTTGGAGATCTAGATGTCCAAGGGAGGAAAATTGTCAATAGTGATAAGTTACAATGCCTGTATATAAGAGTAAAAGTAGCAAGAAGTTAAGAGGAGAGGAGGAAAGGAATAACAGGAGCAAGAGGAAATCTGGAACTGGTATTACTAACCTAGTTATCATTTTTGCAGGGAAAGTTACTTCGGGCATGTGTCCTCCCTTAAACAACTCTTATTGGTGGTATCAGTACTATGTACTCAATCCATGAAGAGGAAACTAAGGGAAGGCACAAACAGGACATTGGATCAAAGGTTTTTTATAAGATTCACAAGAGGAAAACCATGCACCATTTCGAAAGGAGATGGCATAGTGGCATCAGAAATGAAAAAGCATATGGTTAAGGGAGACCACTCGATAAGATCAAAAGGATTTCAAGCATGCATGCACATTCCAAGAAAAGCTGTTCAAAATGAAGACATGTGCGTGGGGATATTAAAAAGAGGAACATTGGAGAGAGTATTAAATTGGCAAAAGAATGGGGCACAACTTGGGTGTTATCAGATCACCACAGAATGCTTCTTAACAATCAACATGAGTTTTCACGCTCGAGGTGCTGGAGATTGCATTCGCATGCGACTACACAACAATGGCATCGTTTTTTCAGGTACGCAGACAGTAGTCAAGCTTTGGATTTTCCACCAGCATGGTGGAATATGCTGAAACTCGAGGCACAACTGGGTATCTCGTAGCTTTTGAATTGTTTCTGCACGCATGTATCAATGCACCATACACACGCCTTTTTCCATATGAATCTGCAGAACTCAAGCCACTTCAGTTAAGGTTTCTAATGTTGTGACTTTTACTTACTCAGTCAGTTATAATACAAAAGCACTCCAATAACCAAGCATAACAACAATGGTTAAATATATTAGATGTAGCACCAGCATGCTGGGGAACACGTGATTTCGAGGAAAGGCTGGAAAAACAGAAAAGAGCAACGCAGTTTTTCAATTTTTTAATGCACGCCTATCTCGATGGTTGTTATGCAAGCCTATTACAGCAAACTTGGAGCATATAAGTACTGTCTATTACTGTGACAACTTGGAATAACATAAGGGCCTGGAGGCATCGACAACATCTCTTACATCTGGAAATATTCATGGAACAAACGTACACTTGTTTGGACATGCTACTGAGTGACATGGATTCTTGGCAATCACGTGTTGCAAAGTCTTGGGCAGTGTATGGCAGTACAAGGAATAACAACTCAGAGCTTGACATTGGAATCACATGGCTTCACCATACCATTTGCACAAACCACAATGCACAATCCAAGACACGATGGGCCTACATAGGTGACTTAAGCTATCTTGGCAATCAGATTTACAAGGGCCTAGGCTGCATACAACTGGAAAATGCAATTTGGACTGAGCCATCAATTTGCTACGACTGGTAAAAGACAATGGATTTACAGCTCATTGAAGTAACAAAATGGAACAAGGCTGCACATTTAGACATTCAGAAGGCATGCTTTGATTTTAAACACATTACTTATTTTGGATCAATTGTAACATCAATGTGGAGTTTCATACTCAATATTGATAATAGGAGTCATGTAATCGTCAAAGATTATCTTTTTCATTATGTTTGACCCCCTGACAATGTAATTTTCCTTTATGCTTCTTTATATATATATATAAAATCTAGCTCTAGGCTCTTGCCTAGCGGATTGCCAAATAGAAAAAATATCAATCTTTTACTTTTGTTTGCCAATATTAGGGCTCTAATCACTGAGTTGAGCCTTTTTAGACATAGGGCCTCCATTCCCTAGTCACCTTTTTGCCAACATTAGGGCTCCAATCCCTGAGTTGAGCATTTTTAGACATAGGGCCTCCATTCCCTAGTCGCCTTTTGCCAACATTAGGGCTCCAATCTCTGAGTTGAGCTTTTTAGACATAGGGTTTCCATTCCTTAGTCGCCTTTTGGCTAGTATTAGGGCTCCAATCCCTGAGTTGAGCTTTTTAGACATAGGGCTTCCATTCCCTAGTCGCCTTTTTGCCAACATTACGCCTCCAATCCCTGAGTTGAGCTTTTTGGACATATGTCCTCCATTCCCTAGTCGCCTTTTCATCAACATTAAGGCTCCAATCCCTGATTTGACATTTTTAGATAAAGGGCTCCATCCCCTGATCTTTTTCCTTTTGGATAATGCAAGAGAAAACTGGGGCAGAAAAATTTCATTCGTTTGTTTGTTTTGGTGTCTCAGCAGGTTTTACCTCGAGACACAGGATTCGAGATGACCAAAATAATGAGTCTCAATCCAGAATAAATAAAGGAAGAAAAAGAACATAAAAGAAGTGAATTCAAAGTGCTGAGGCAGACAAAGATGCGGACTGCTCAAAACTTGATTAATGTCACAAGCTTCGCTTGTCCCGCCTTGATCCAATGCTGAAAAAAGAACCAGCACCTACCGCTTACGAGCATCAAGATTTAGATCGTGGTCCACAGCAAAATCAGTCAGGGCTTAAGATCAAGCTTCAAGAGATTTATAGATAGGAATATTGTAACTCGTAGTTGATAGGTTTAGCTAGTTTAGCTTTTTATTTTTGCCATTTTGGTATAATAAGGAGCTCAGCAAGCAGAAACATCGGCAATAATAGTGAAATCATAGCTTCTCGGTAGTCCTAGCTACCAAAATTTCCAGAACTATACTATCTTGATTCCTTTATAGCCAAGGATATGTAGTCAAACTCTGAACCAAGGTTCAGTCAGGCTCTTTTTAAAAATTCTTCTCATAGAGTTTCAAACGGGCAAAATTCCCTCATATTGGTCACTTTATCTTTGCCCGAAAACTCTTCATGTTTCTGAGCAAAGAGGGGCAGCTGTAAGCACGTGATTTTTGCCCTATATGAAACACTCCTACAAAATTCAAGAAAATAGATTTTTTCCTTAATTAATTACCATTTTTAGGAATTCTTACAGATTTTATTAATTGTTTGCATTTTTCTTGCATGTTTAAGTTTTATTTAAATCATGAAAAATACCAAAAATACATTACATTTGTATTTAGGATTTAATTTTACCTTTTTAAGATTAATTAGTTAATTATTTTCTTTATAAAAAAAATGAAAATCACAAAATAGCTCATTTTCACATTGTTTGTCCTTTTATTTTTAAGTTATTGATTTTTCTCTTTTAATTTAGGTTTAAGAAGCTTTTATAATTTTTATAATCAGCTAATTAGTTTAATTTCATATTTTTTTATATAATCTAGGATCTTAATTTCTAGGATTTTTAATTAAAGAAAAAGAAAAGAAAAGAAAATAAGGAGTTTAATTAATTGGGTTTAAATTCGGAACTTAGGCCATTTCAAAGCCAAAATCAGCCCAAATGATTACTCAAGCCCAAACACAATACCCAAATTTTTCTAATTGACCGCCAGCCCAAATTGTGACCCAACCTGGACCAAATCCCCTCTACTTAAAACCCTACACAAAAGACCTAAGAGGTCAGATTTTTGAGATCCCCATCCCTAAGACCCTTCGACAGCATCGCATTTTTGGGAGTGAAAAAAGCTTCTCCTCCCTTCCTTCATCATCACAAAACAGACCTCTTTCCTCCAAACAAAAACAATGGAACCTCACCTCCACACTCTCGTCCCTCAAATATACACGCATAAACGACTGAAGCGAGGTTTAAAAAAAATTCAAAGAGAGATCTGAAAATTCGAAGCAAAAAATGGAAAGAGAAACTTGAATTTTCAAGGAAGATTTGAAGAAGAATTGATTTCAAAGCTTTATTTCTTCTCTTTCTGGGTTTATAAAAGCTGTTTTGGAGCTGTGGATGTTGCTTTATTGATTTTGCCGCTGCTGTTTAGATTCTATTCCTCGACATCTCAACCTTCATTAGCTCTAGTTTTGATGCTTTGCTATTGTTCAGGTAATCTCTCCCTTGAGACTGTACTGCTACATAATGTTCAAATCATGAAATCACAAGAATTTCCTCATGTTAGATTCAAATTGAATTTTGTGAACATTTACAATGACATGTGATGTGTTGTTATCAGTTTGATTCAATGTTATGTGTTATTGGGTCGTTTGAACTCGGTCGATTCCTATTTAATCATTGTTGTAGTGTTTAAGAGATGAAAGTGTTCAAATCGTGGTATTAAAATCACAACACCTTAAATCTGGTTCTTTTCCAAAGCTTGGTTGAATCTTGCAATTAGTCAATTCTTGTCATGATGCCGGAGTAGCTGTCCTCTTTCCGTTAAATTTCCCTATATTTCTCTGGCGAAATTGAACTCTAGGTGGCAGAAAAGTCAACATGGGTCTTATCTAAATACTGTAGTTCTTATCTACGATGAAGACATACACTTTGTAGAGTCTGTTACATGATCTTTGAGTATATAATTCCATTTGTTTTTGAAATATTTAAGTGTATAAATCAGGACCTTGCAATGATCACAAAGTAGTTTAGTAAAATAATTCAAGAACATCGTAGTCTGCTTTAGTTAAGTAAAAATTCTTTTAAAATAAATCGAGGTGTGTCGTGCCGAACAAAATCTCAATTGCGTGAACCTCATTTAATTATTTCTTTTAAATCCTTAGAATTCGAGGCGTGCCATTTAGCAAATTTTCCATGGCTCCCGCAAAGTTAAAAATGCGTAGTTGCTTTAGGCGCGTTATTTTAAAAATATTACCTTCTAAACTTGGGTGTGACCCAAATCCAAATCTTAATAACGTTGAATAAAATGTGTTTCAGATTGCGGGTGTATTTCATGTGACGCGGTCCAAAGACATATTTTAGACAACGTTAAATCTTCTTTAAAATGAATAAAATGGTTATAAAGTTAAAATTGTACCATAGGCTAAAACATGTATTAAAATTGGATAATAGGCAAATTGTAATAATTTAATCGACCGTGCTAGAACCACGGAATCTGGGGGTGCCTAACACCTTCCCCCGGCTTAACAGAATTCCTTATTCAGAATTTCTGGTTCGCAGACTTCAAAAGGAAAGTTGAAATTTTCCTCGATTTGGGATTCAAAATAAATAGGTGACTTGGGACACCAAATAAACTATCCCAAGTGGCGACTCTAAATAAAATTCTCATTTCGAATAATCTCACGTAAATTGGTAAAACTCCCTTATGTACTACCCTTCGGGGTGCTGTGTAAAATAGGAGGTATGACACGTGCTACCGATCAGGACGGATGACTACCAGTACCACCAGTTGGGACCACTAGAGGTCGAGGTCGCAATCGAGGCCATCGGAGGAGCAGGGGTATAGCCCACACAGCAGCTAGGGCAGGACCTGCAGATCTACCAACCGCCCGAGTTCATGATCAGGTTCCAGTGGGGGAATAATCCAGTGGGACCAGCTCAGGCACTGGCCGTGCCTATTGTTATTCCAGGTCTTGATGAGATCTTGGCTCAGATCTTGACCGTGTGCACTAGTCTTGCTCAGACGGTCGTAGTTTCTACTACAGCAGCTACTACTCAGGCTGGGGGAGGCACTCAGACTCTCACCGCCCATACACCCGAGCAGATTGTTTAGGGATTTTAGATACCGGAGGCAGCATCAACCCAGCCGGTTGCACCTGCTCAGGATTTAATGATACCAGTTATGCTTGATGACGATCAGCGTCGATTAGAGAGGTTTGGTAGACTTCAGCCTCCGACATTCAATGGTGCAGAGGGTGAGGATGCCCAGGGTTTCTTGGATAAGTTTTAGAGGATTCTACATGCAACGGGTTTTCGGGAGACCAATGGGGTCTCATTTACTACTTTTGAGCTTTCACTTGGTGGGAGGCTTATGAGAGGCGTACGCCTATTGATGTAGCACCCCTTACCTAGCATCAGTTCTCTATTCTCTTCCTAAAGAAGTATGTACCATATTCTCGTAGAGAGGATCTTCGCAGGAAGTTCGAGTAGTTGCGTCAGGAGGATATGACCGTGATGCAGTATGAGATAAGGTTCTTTGAGTTAGTCCATCATGTTATCTAGCTAGTTCCCACGGATAGGGAGAGGATTAGAAGGTTCGTAGTTGGCCTCACTTATCAGTTAAAGATTTTTCAGACCAGAGAGGTTATCTGGCACTTATTTTGAGGAGGTAGTTGACATTTCTAGAGAGATAGAGTCAATTCGCCGCTAGGAGTGAGTATAGAGGGAGGCCAAGAGGCCTCGAGTATTAGGTAGTGCTGGTGGTGTTCCTTCGAGAGGTCAGTTTTAGCACGGTAAAGGCCATCTATTCATACATGGTCAGTCAGCCCGTTCGGGTCACCATGGTGGATCACTTGGCCATGGTTCGCATAGTTCACATCAAGATCATCTCCTAAGTCTCTTGTTTTATCTGTTCATGTATCTACTCCGGTGGGCAATACTATTATTGTGGACCATATATATTGGTCTTGTGTGGTGACTATTGGAGGTTTGGATACCCGAGTAGACCTCTTATCGCTTAGTATGGTTAATTTTGATATGATATTGGGTATGGATTGGCTATCTCCATGTCGTGATATTTTGGACTGACATGCTAAGAAAATGATATTGGCTATGCCGGGGATGCCACGGATCGAGTGGCAAGGTTCGACAAATTATCTTCCCAGTAGGGTGATTTCATACTTCAGGGCCTGGGAAGGGTTGTCTTTCTAATTTGACCTTTGTGAGGGGTTTCAGTGCAAAGACTCCTAGTATTGATTTGGTTTCGATGGTGAGAGAGTTCCCAGATGTTTTTCCTGCAAACCTGTCGGGCATGCCCACGTATAGAGATATTGACTTTGTTATTGATTTAGTGTCGGGCACTCAACCCATTTCTATTACACCGTATCGTATGCCACCGGCGGAGTTGAGGGAGTTGAAGAAGCAGCTCCAGGAACTCCTTTGTCTCGTATTGATGATTTATTTGACAAGCACCAGGGATCGAGGGAGTTCTCCAAGATTGATCTCAGGTTAGGGTATCACTAGTTGAAGATCAGGGACACGGATATTCTTAAGACAACTTTCAGGACCCGATAGGGTCATTATGAGTTCCTTGTGATGTCTTTTGGGCTGACCAATTCTCTAGCAGCATTCATGCATTTTATGAACAACATATTTCTACATTATCTCGACTTGTTTGTTATTTTATTCATTGATGATATTCTGGTGTACTCGCATAGTCAGAAGGAGCACGCTGAGCATTTGAGAGTTGTATTGCAGCAGTTGAGGGAGGAGAAGCTTTATGCAAAACTCTCCAAGTGTGAATTTTGGCTCAGTTCAGTGTTTTTCTTGGGGCACGTGGTGTCTAGTGAGGGTATTCAGGTTGATCTGAAGAAGATAGAGGTGGTTCAGCATTGGCCCAGACTGTCCTTAGCCACAGAGATTCGTAGCTTTCTTTGTTTGGCGGGTTACCACCATCGATTCGTCTAAGGATTTTCATCTATAGCATCACCCTTGACCAAATTAACCCAAAAGGGTGCTCCTTTGAGGTGGCTAGATGAGTGTGAGGTGAGCTTTTTGAAGCTAAATACCACCCAAAACTCTAGTGGTAGTTCTGTCATCAGCTTCACGTTCTTATACAGTATATTGTGATTCTTCTCGGGTCGGTATGGGTGCGTATTGATGTAGGAGGGTAGAGTGATTATATATGCTTCCCGTCAATTGAGTCCCCATAAGAAGAACTACCCTATTCATGATTTGGAGTTGGCTGCCATTGCTCACGCGTTGATGATTTGGAGGCATTATCTCTATGGTGTGTCATGTGAGGTATTTACTGATCATCGTAGCCTCTAGCACTTGTTCAAACAGAAGGACCTAAATTTGGGGTAGCGAAGATGGTTGGAGTTGCTCAAGGACTATGATATCACTATTTTGTATCATCCAGGAAAGGCTAATGTGGTGGCTGCTGCCTTGATTAGGAAGGCGGTGAGTATGGGCAGTCTTGCATTTATTTCTATTAGGGAGAGACCACTTGCGGTTAATGTTCCGGCTTTGGCCAAACAGTTTGTGAGGTTGGATATTTCGGAGCCCAGCCGGGTCCTAGCTTGTATGGTTTCTCAGTCTTCCTTGTTTGATCAAATTAGAGAGTACTAGTATGATAATCCTCATTTTCTTTTCCTCGAGGACAAGGTCTTGCATGATGATGCCATAGATGTGACTATTGGCGATGATGGGGTATTGAGGATGTAGGGCCGGAAATGTGTGCCCAATGTAGATGGACTTCGGGAGTTGATTCTTAAGGAGGCCATAGCTCGCGGTATTCTATCTATCCGGGTGCCGCAAAGATGTATCTGGATTTGAGATAGAATTATTAGTGGAGGAGGACGAAGAAAGATATAGTGTGCTTTGTAGCTCGGTGTCTCAATTGTCAGCAGGTAAAATATGAGTATCAGAGACCCGGTGGCTTGCTTCACCTGATAGATATTATAGAGTGGAAGTGGGAGTGGATTACCATGGATTTCGTAGTTGGACTCCCATGGACTTCGGGAAAGTTCGATACTATTTGGGTTATTGTGGATCGGCTATCCAAGTCTGTGCAATTCATTCCTGTGTGTACTACCTATTGTTTAGAGCGGTTGGCCGAGATTTATAGGTTGTTCGCCTCATGGACTGCCAGTTTCCATCATTTCGGATGGAGGCACGTAGTTTACATTACAGTTTTGGAGAGCCGTGCAACTAGAGTTGGGCACTCAGGTTGAGATGAGTAAAGTGTTCCATCCTCAGACGGATGGGTAGTGCTCTATTCAGATATTGGGGTACATGGGAACAATTTCTGACACTCGCGAAGTTTGCATATAACAACAATTATCATTCAAGTATTCAGATGGCTCTGTATGAGGCTTTATATAGGAGACGATGTAGATCTCTAATAGGTTGGTTTGATTCGGGCGAGGCTAGGCTTTTGGGTACAAACTTAGTACAGGATGCTTTGGACAGGGTAAAAGTAATTCAGGGGCGGTTTCATATAGCACAATTAACACAAAAGAGTTATGGTGACAGAAAGGTTCGTGATGTGTCATATATGGTTGGGGAGAAGTTTCTACTGAAGGTTTCAGTCATGAAGGGTGTTATGAGATTTGGGAAGAAGGACAAGCTGAGCTCTCAGTTCATTGGGCATTTTGATGTGCTTCAGAGGATTAGGGAGGTGGATTATGAGCTAGCTTTACGACCTAGCTTGTCGGGTGTGCATCCAGTATTTCATGTTTCAATGTTATGGATGTATATCGGCGATCCGTCTCATGTCTTGGATTTCAACACGGTTCAGTTAGATGGTGATTTGATTTATGATGTTGAGCCAGTGGCTATTTTGGAGCGGCATGTCACAAAATTGGGATCAAAGGATATAGCTTTAGTAAACGTGCAGTGGAGAGGTTGGCCTATGGAGGAGGCCACTTGGGAGACCGATCAGGAGATACATAGAAGATATCCACACCTATTCAGGGCTTCAGGTATATTTCTATACTCGTTCTAGGATGAACGTTTGTTTAAGCGGGGAGGATGTAACGACCCATTCGGTTGTTTTGAGAGTTATAGCCTCATTCCCAATTTTTGCTTCCTTTTGTGTTCTCCAGCTGTATCTTATCGTATCATGTTGGTTCTTTCGGGTTTAGAGTGGTTTCGTGTGGAATGAGACATTTAGTCCCTTTTTAGAAAGCTTATGTTGGAAAAGTCAATCGGATGTTGACTTATGTGTCAATGATCTCGGATGTGAATTTTGATTGTTCGATTAGCTCCGTTAGGTGATCTTGGACTTGGTAAAGCATTTAGAATGTCCATGGTAGAATTAGGCTTGAATTGGCGAAATAGAAAATTTGATTCTCGGTCGATAGTGGAAATTTTGATATCGGAGTCGGAATAGAATTACGAAAATTGGAGTAGGTCTGTAGTGTCAGTTGCGACGTGTGTGCAAAATTTCAGGCCATTCGGAGGTGATTTGGTAGGTTTCAGCATCGTTTTGCGAAATTTGGAAGTTTAGAACTTCTTCTTGAATTCTAGGGTGATTTGGTGTTTTAATGTTGTTTTGAGTATTCCGATGGTTCGACTAAGTTTGAATGTTTATATGTGAGTTATTAATATGTTTGGTAGATGTCCCGAGGGCCTCGGGTTGATTTTGGGTAGTTGATGGATCTAGGATGGGATTTGAAGAAATGTTAAAGATTTCATTCAGCTGTCATAACCGCACCTGTGGAGTGGGGACCGCAGATGCGGGATTTAGGAAGCTGAGGCAGGACCGTAGGTGCGGAAGATGGAGCGCACCTGCTAGACCGCAGGTGCGGGGAATGGACCGCAGAAGCGGTTTTGGGCGATTAAGTAAAAACCGCAGGTGCGTTTGTTTGGACGATAGAAACAGCGGAGCAGGCTCGAGAAAAGGGCCGTAGGTGCGGAAATGCCTGGGCAAAAGGTATAAATTGAACCCTTCGCAAAATTTTGGTTATTTTCCACAATTTTTATTCTGACTTGGAGCTTTTTGGAGGGTTTTGAAGAGGGAATCAAGGGGGTTTACAAGGAGGTAAGTTACTTGAGCTTAATACTCGTGATTGTTGTAATTTTCAATTGTTTAAACATGAAATTAGTAGAAATTAAAGATGAAATTGAGGGGATTAGAGCTTGATAATTGGAGAGTTCATTTGGGGATTTGAGGGACCATTTGATGTCGGATTTTGATGAATTTGGTATGTATAGACTCGTGAGTGATAGGAGTTTCTGGTTTTTGTAATTTTTGTCGAATTTTGAGACGTGGGCCCGGGCGGCCAGGTTTGGGTGAATTTCGAGATTTTTGTCTAAATTGTTAGTTTTTCATATGGAATTGGTTCCTTGGCCTTTATTGATTGCATTGTACTGCTTTTGTTAGATTCAAGACGTTTGGAGGCCGATTCTAGAGGCAAGGGCATCGCGAAATAGGGATTTGACGGGTTTGAGGTAAGTAAATAACCGTAAATCTAGTCCTCAGGGTATGAAACCCTGAACTTCGGATCGTTTCGCTACTACTTAGGTGACGCACATGTTATGTGACAGGTGTATGGGTGTTATTGTGACTTGGTCCGTCCCGTAGCAACTAATAAGTTGCGTATTTGACTGAATATATATAATATTTCAGTGTTTTAGAAAGAATTTCTATAAATTGGGCCGAATGCCATATTTGAGCCTCGTGCCGAAGCTGTTTGGACTATTAGGGGCCTTTTCTTATCATCCTCTCACTGTTTTTGATTAAAAATCTATTTTCAGACATTCTATGTTTACTGATTTCATAACTCCATCTTTATTTCTATGTTTTGATGAATATAAAATTTTATTTTAGGTTGAGCACCCTAATTTTTACTGAAATCCTGAGAGACTTGAGATGTTTATGACTGAGTGAGGCCGAGGGCCTATAATTGTGAGGATATTGAGAGTATAGCACGTGAGTTGTCTGTGCTGCACGTGAGTTATCCATGCGGATTTTGATATTGATACCGTAGGATGTGAGTTGTCCGTACAGCATGTGACTTGTTTGTGCAGACTGTAGTGCTTGGGCTGAATGAGCCCTTTTGGAGTCTGAACACCCTCAGTGAGTGATATGAGATATGCCCGAGGGGCCATATACGAGTGATTGTAAGGTTTGCCCAAGGTGCTAATTTTGAGTGATGTTATGCCCGAAGGGCTCTTTATGATGTTCATCACTTTTACTCTCATTTGTATTGACTCTCTATTGAAACAGCTGAAAAATATCTTCAAATAATTTTATCGAAAACTGAATTTTTAACAAGAAGATTTGACTCATATATTGATTTGCAAGCATATTGTACTTACTGAGATTTCATGATGTAGATTTTATGTGTTTCCTACTGCTCAGTCTTTATTTACTTTTATTACTTACTGAGTTAGCTTACTCACATTACTCCTTGCACCTTGTGTGCAGATCTAAGGGTTGCTGGACGTGCTAGCGAGCGTTGATTTCATCCGTCGCGGATTGATGGAGTTAGCAAGGTAGTTGCTTGGTGATTGCAGCCTTATTCTTCTCCCTCCTATCTTCCTTTAGATATTATTAGTGTTTTCCAGACTGTATGTCTTAGTTTTATCAGACAACCCTTAGTAGATGCTCATGACTTGTGACACCTGATGTCAGGCTTTTCACTTCGCACTTTGTTATTCAGATTTATCTTATGTAGTTTTATTAGTTAAATAGCTTGAAGAAATCTTTATTTTGAAATATCGGGTTGTTGTGATAAAAGACTCGGCTTGCCTAGTTCCACGTCAGGCACCATCACGACATGGTAGATTTGGGTCGTGACAAGTTGGTATTAGAACATAGGTTACATAGGTCTTATGGGTCATGAGCAGGTTTAGTAGAGTCTTGCAGATTGGTACGTAGACGTCTTTACTTATCTTCGAGAGGCTGCAGAACCTTTAAGAAACCTTCACATTCTTGAATTCTTGTCATGCGAATCTGTTGATTCTGGTAATTTAACTTTTGGTATTCTATTATGTCACAGATGGAGAGGACACATGCTACCGGTCAGGACGAACGGCCACAAATACCACTAGTTGGTGCTGTGAGAGGCCGAGGTCATGGTCGAGGCCGTGGTAGGGCCATGGGTGTAGCCCGTACAATAGCTACGGCAACACCTACAGATCTATCAACAGCCCCAGTACATGATTAGGTCCCAGTAGTAGATGCTCCAGTAGGACCAGCTCAGGCACTGGCTATGCCTATTGTTATCCCAGGTCTTTAGGAGACCTTATCTCATATCTTGACCATGTGCTCCAGTCTTGATCAGTTGGTCGCTATTTCTACTACAACAACTGCTTCTCAGGCTAGAAGAGGCACTCAGATTCCCGTCGCCAGTACACCCGAGCAGGTTGTTTAGGGACTATAGACACCGGAGGCACCACCAGCCATGCTAGTTTCACCTGCTCAAGATTAGGTGGTACCGCTCAGCAAGGGGTTGCCCTAGTGGGGGGGTCAATCAGCTAGGGGTTGCCCTAGTGAGGGGGAGGGGGTCGATCAGGTGGCATTCAGCCCATTTCTATGCATTCCCAGTCAAACTAGATGTCATTGCTTTAGATGCAGTGATCACGGGTGTTGTCTCAGTTTGCCATAAGGATGCCTCTGTATTATTTGACCTTGCTTCCACTTTTTCATATGTTTCATCATATTTTTCTCATAATCTGGTATGCCCTGCAAGTATCTTATTTTATCTATTCGCGTACCTACTCCGGTGGGCTATAATGTTGTTATAGACCGTGTATATCGGTCATATGTGGTGACTATGCGGGTTTTGGAGACCCGAGTGGACCTTTTGTTGCTTAGTATCGTTTATTTTGGTGTGACATTGGGCATGGATTGGTTTTCTCATACTGTGCTATTCAGGACTGTCACTCTAACATGTTAGCTATGCCGGGGATGCCACGAATTGAGTGGAGAGGTTTGACGGATTATGTTCCCAGTAGGGTGATTTCATTCTTGAAGGCCCAGCGGACTGTTGGGAAGGGTTGCCTTTTTTATTTGTCCTTTTCTAGGGATGTCAGTGCAAATATTCCTTCCATTGATTCAGTTCCAGTAGGGAGGGACTTTCCGGATGTGTTTCCTGCAGACCTATCGGGCATTCCACCGGACAGGGATATTGATTTGGTGCCGAGAACTCAGCCCATTTCTATTCCATCATATCGTATAGCATCGGTGGAGTTAAAGAAATAGAAGGATCAACTTCCGGAACTCTTTGATAATGGGTTTATTCGGGCTAGTGTGAGGCCTTGGGGTGTGCCTGTTCTATTTGTGAAGAAGAAGGATAGCATGATGAGGATGTGCATTGATTACAGGTAGTTGAACAAAGTCATAATAAAGTGAAAGTATCCTTTGCCTCGTATTGATGAATTATTTGACTAGCTTCAGGGAGCAAGGGTGTTCTTCAATATTGATCTCAGGTTAGGGTATCACTAGTTGAAGATCATGGACTCAGACATTCTTTAGACTATTTTCAGGACCCGATATGGTCATTATGAGTTCCTTGTGAGGTCTTTTGGGCTGACCAATACCCCAGCAACGTTCATGCATTTGATAAATAATGTGTTTTGGCCTTATCTTGACTTGTTTGTTATTGTGTTCATTGATTATATTTTGGTTGCTCGCATATTTAGGAGGAGCACGTTGAACATTTGATAGTTGTATTGCAGGGGTTGAGAGAGGAGAAGCTTTATGCAAAGTTCTCCAAGTGTGAGTTTTGGCTCAGTTCACTAGCGTTCTTGGGGCATGTGGTTTCCAGTGAGGGTATTCAAGTTGATCTAAAGAAGATAGAAGTGGTCCAAAGTTGGCCCAGACCGTCCTCAGCCAGGCTAGACTTTTGGGTAAAGACTTGGTTCAGGATGCTTTGGACAAGATGAAAGAGATTCAAGAGCGGCTTCGTATAGCTCAGTAAAGATAAAAGAGTTATGCTGACAGGAAGGTTCGTGATGTGTCTTATATGGTTGGGGAGAAGGTTCTACTGAAGGTTTTACCCATGAAGGGGGTTATGAGATTTGGGAAGAAGGGCAAGTTGAGCCCTCGGTTCTTTAGGCCTTTTGAGGTGCTTCGGAGGATTGGGTATGTGGCTTATGAACTTGCTTTGCCACCTAGATTGTCGAGTGTGCATCCGTTATTTCATGTTTCTTTGCTCCGGAAGTATATTAGCGATCTGCCTCATGTTTTGGATTTCAGCACGGTTTAGTTAGATGGTGATTTGACTTATGTGAAGCCAGTGTCTATTTTGGAGCAGTAGGGCTGAAAGTTGAGATCAAAGGATATAGCGTCAGTGAAAGTGCAATGGAGAGGTCGGCCCTCGGAGGACTCTACTTGGAAGACCGAGTAGGAGATGCAGAGCTGGTATCCACACCTATTTGAGGTTTCAGGTATGTTTCTAGACTCGTTCGAGGAGGAACATTTGTTTAAGAGGGGGAGGATGTAACGACCAGGATGGTCGTTTCATGCGTTATAGCCCCATTTCCTCCAATTATGCTTTCTTATGTGTTTCTCAGTTGTATTTCACTGTATCGTGTTAGTTGGTTTGGGTTCAGAGTGGTTTTGGAGTGAATTGAGATACTTAGTCTTTTTTGAGAAGGCTTAAGTTTGAAAAGTCAATCGGATGTTGACTTATGTGTGAACGATCTCAGATGTGAATTCTGATTGTCCGATAGCTCCAATAGGCAATTTTGGACTTGGGAGCACGTCCGTGGTAGAGTTAGGCTTGAATTGGCAAAATTGGAAATTAGGCAATTCTTAGTCAGTAGTGGAAACTTTGATATCGGGGTCAGAATGGAATTTTGGAAATTGGAGTAGGTCTGTCGTGTCATTTGTGATGTGTGTGAAAAATTTCAGGTCATTTAAAGGTGATTTGGTTGGTTTCGACATCATTTGCGGAATTAGAAAGTTTAGAAGTTCTTCTTAAATCCTAAGGTGATTTGGTGTTTTGATGTTGTTTGAGTGTTCCGAAGGTTCGACTAAGTTTGAGTGTTGATATGTGACTTGTTGGTATGTTTGGTAGAGGTCTCGAGGGCCTCGAGTTGATTTCGGGTGGTTGACGGATCAAGGATGGGATTTGAGAAAATGCTGAAGATTTCATTCAGATGTCATAACCGCACCTGCAGAGTAGGGACTGCAGGTGCAATGGCCATATATGCGGAAAAGAAATGCTGATGCGAGACTTGTGAAGTTGTGGCAGGACCGCAGGTGTAGAAGATGGAGCGCACCTGCGATACCGCAGGTGCGCGGGATGGACCGTAGAAGCGCTTTGGGTGATTAAGTGAAAATCGCAGGTGGAATTATTTGGACCGCAGAAGCAGTTCCGCAGGCGCGAGAAATACTCGTGATTATTGTAATTTTTAGTTGTTTAAGCAGGAAATTAGTAGAAATTAAGGATGAAATTGAGGGGATTGGGACTTGATAACTGGAGAGTTGATTTGGGGACTTGAGGAACCAGTTGATGTTAGATTTTGATGAATTTGCTACGCATAGACTCGTGAGTAAAGGAGTTTCTTTTTTTTATTATTTATTGGATTCCGAGTCGTGGGCCCAGGGGTCTGGATTTGGGTAAATTTTGGGATTTTTGTCTAAATTGTTAGTTGTTCGTATAAAATTGGTTCCTTGGTCTTTATTGATTGCGTTGTATTGCTTTTTATTAGATTCGGGACGTTTGGAGGACGATTCTAGAGGTAAGGGCATCGCGAAGTAGGGGTTTGACCGATTCGAGGTAATTAATGACAGTCAATCTAGTCCTAAGGGTATGAAACCTCGGACTTCGCATCGTTTCACTACTTTGAGGTGACGCACAGCTAGGTGACAAGCATTTGGGCGTGCACAGTTGGGGATTATGACTTTGTTCGTCCCGTAGCAAATATTAAGTTGCGTATTTGACTGAATCTATATGATACTTATGTGTTTTAGAAAGAATTACTATAAATTGGGTTGAATGCCATATTTGGGCCTCGTGCCCAAGCTGTTTGGACCCTTAGGGGCCTTTTCTTATCATCCGCTCACTGTTTCTGATTGAAAATCTATACTCAGTTCTGCTATGTTTACTGATTTCAGAACTCAGTCTATATTTCACCGTTTTGATGCATATAAAAGTGTATTTTGGGCTGAGCACCCTGATTTTTACTGATAGCCCGAGTGACTTGAGAGGTTTATGACTGAGTGAAGTCGAGGGCCTGTAATTGCTAGTATATAGAGAGTATAGCACGTGATTTGTCCGTGCAGCACAAGAGTTGTTTGTATGAATTTTGATATTGATACTACAACACGTGAGTTGTCCGTGTTGCGCATGAGTTGTCCGTGCGAATTATAGCGGTTGGGATGAAGGAGCTCCTCCGAAGTCTGCACACCACCAGTGAGCGCGGGTATCTTAAGTGAGTGATATGAGATATGCCCGAGGGGATGATTCTGAGTAATGTTGTGCCCAAGGGGCTTTTTATGATGTTCATCACTTCTACTCTCATTTGTATTGAGTCTCTCTTGAAACTGTTGAAAAATATCTTCAAATGAATTGACCGAAAATTGTATTTTTAACAAGATGATTTGACTCATATATTAGTTTGAAAGCATGTTGTACTTACTGAGATTTCATGATACGGATTTTATGTGTTTCCTACTGCAGTATTTATTTACCTTTATTATTTACTGAGTTGGCATACTCACATTATTCCTTGCACCTTGTATGCAGTTCAAGGGGTTGCTGGATGTGCTAGCGAGCATTGATTTCATCCGTCGCGGATCTATCGAGTTAGCAAGGTAGTGGCATGGAGATCGCAACCTTGCTCTTCTCCCTCCTTTCTTTGGATATTATTAATATTTTCTATACTGTATTAGTCTCAGTTTTATCGAACAGCCCTTAGTAGATACTCATGACTTGTGACAACCCGATGTCGGGCTTTTCATTCCGCACTTTGTAATTCGGATTTATCTTATGTAGTTTTATTAATTAAATATCTTGAAGAAATCTTTATTTTAAAATATCAGGCTATTTTGATAAAAGAGTCGGCTTGCATAGTTTCACGTTATGCGCCGTCACGACATAGTAGATTTAGGTCGTGACATCTTTATTCAAGTTTTGAACTGGGTCAAAAGAGAATTGATCAACTGTTGTGACTATGAAAATGCTATGACTTCAATAATTGGTATACAAAATAATGTAATTTTTTTCAATAAAAGAAGAAATTGAAAAGATAAAGTACAGAAAAAGCTTACCATCATGAATGTAGAATAAAAGATAAAGAGGACTAAGAAGGCAAAGTACAATGGATGGGCTCACCATATCAGTAGTACCGTGTTTGGAGGAGTCCGGAACCGAAATGTGGTTCTTTTGGACTGAAAATACTTTTTAGGAGTAAAAAAAATTCCACTCTATATAAACGTGGTTACGAACTACCTTAACGGACGTTTGGGACGTTAAGGTAAAGCACGGTTTATTACTGTATTTTATATAAAATGTATTTGAATACCGCGCTTTACCTGGAAGCTTATAAGACAATTATATAAAGCACGGTTCCTTACTGCATTTTATATAAAACGCAGTAACATACCGCATTTTACATGTTTTACAGGCCTACCAATAACTCTTCTGCGCTTAACTGACATAACAATAATTCAAATATGTAAAACGCCCTCTTAAATTGCGTTTTACTTCCAAAAATTTGAACCCCCCCCCCCCCTTCCGGATTGGGAATTGCCTTATTTAAAGGTGTTAAGGGTTTTGAGAAAAATAATTCAAAAATGCTCCAACTTCGTGATAAATTTTTTGTTGTTAAATTGTCAAACTTTTTTCATAATTTCTGAAAAGCGAAAAGTAAGAGTTTCATTATATTGGGGGGGAGGGGTGAGTTTGTGGTGGTGAATAACTCAGTGACTATAGTTTATCTCTACAAAGTCATGTTAAGTTTCCAATTACAATGGAGTATGATAGACAGGTATCGTTGTTATGCAATAAAATGGGGTTGAGCAAACGTTCGGTAAATCTTAAAAGAACCGGAAGATATTTGTATTCTGTGACTCTGCAAGGGGTCGTCCGTTACACTGAGTTTAACATCGAGGATGATGAAACTCTGAGAGATTTTTGGGGACTCCGGATGAATACCGGGAACTTATTTTGATAAAAATATTGGAAATGTACGTGAAGTTTTAAGACGTTCGTAATAATGATGTTGCGCAAAGCAGGGGTAACCCTCAATCACCGGGTGGTTATTCTGGAGCAGGTTTAGCCCAATAGGTTCTGGATGACAGAGTTTAGCCGGATCTTAACTTATGTCCACAAGCGAACGAAGAGTGAGGAAATAATTTCTCTCGTACTTTACATAATCTACAAGACGACTGGTAAACTTCAATTTTCCTTTGTGTTACGATGTTTATTTTTTTGTATTGAATTTGTATTAACACTCTTATATTCCACGTGGGGTATCGTCCAGATATGAATTTTACAAGTTATGACCCCACACCCAGTTAGAATATGCATAGTTTTGGTGTGTTGGATCACGGGGGTCCATCCGGGAGTCATCACCAACAGGATAATGTCCATCATGGAATTTCAACACATTACGACTTGTAAGTGAAGTGATATAGCTATATGTAAAGTATTTATCAATTTGAGTAGCTTATCATTTTGTTGTTTGTGTAGTGAAAATGAGCAACTTAATGGTCCTGACCTCACTCGGTTGCCCGTAGACCACGTATTTACCCTGATTTGGCGGATGCACAGAGTCAGAAAGATAATAGTGATTATGACAACAATACCAGTGAGTGTGGAGATGACATACCCTTCCCAAACGAGGGTAAGGATGAGGAGCAAGTGAATGTCGAACCTGAGCTGACGAGGGAGCATGCTCCACCTCCCATTAAACCAAGAGTGTACGAGTCCCACGTGACGTTTCATTCAAGGCATATTCCCTACCTTGAAAATTTTCCAACTATGCCGGATGTAGATGCCCTCACAAGGGATCTTGACAAAATTCGGTCAGCAATCTAGGATAAGTCTAGACCAATGGAGCTAGCGAAGGGCATGTATTTTCCCAATAATGCTCGCCTATCCAGCGCTTGTAAAATGTACAACGTAATAGAGTGTTGTAAGATTATAGTATGGGAGTCAAGTCCAGAGGTATACAAGGTTATTTGTCATAGATGGTTTACGAGCTGTCACTGGATGGTACGTGCGATCAAGAAAGAAACAGGGTTGTGGAAAGTGGGTAAATATACTATCACCCATAATTGTAAAATGGACACATTCAATGGGAATCACTTCAACTTGGATGTTGACTTGATTTCTCTTGTCTTGATTCTACACTTGGAAGTGCCCATTAGGTACACGATCAAATAGTGTATTACATCCATCCACCAGGAATATGGGTGTACTATTACCAAAAGAAAGGCATATCTCGGGCTCAAACGGGTGTTTGAAATTGCTTATAGTGACTGGGATAAGTCATTTTCATCTCTACCCAGGTACATGGCTGCACTGAAACACTTTAACCCTGGGATTGTTGTTGAATGGAAGAATGAGCGGAGTGCAGGAATACCGAAATATGTATTCAGATACATATTCTAGGCATTTAAACCAGCAATTCATGGTTTTGTGCATTGCCGTCCGGTAATTTTCATAGACGGTACTCATGTCTATGAAAAGTATGATATTAAGTTGTTTATCGCTGTTGCAGTAGATGCCAATGGACAAATATTTCCACTAGCTTTTGCCATTTTTGCCAATGAAAGAAAAGAGATGTGGACGCTGATTTTGAACCGCTTGAAGCAGCACGTTGTCAAACAACGTTGAGGTATTTCTCTAATCTCTGATCGACATGCTAGTATATTAAGTTCTGTAAAGCATTTGCTTGAATGGCAGGAATCCTATGCATACCACCGTTACTGTGTGAAGCACCTGAAGGCCAATTTCCAAAAGAAATATCCCAACAAAGACTTGGATGATTTGATGTGGATGGCTGCGACTGATCACCAGCAGTGAAAATTTAGGAGGCGCATGGAATCAATCCGGTAATTAGACGAAAGAGCCTATAATTGTTTGATGCGACATGAGCTTCACAAGTGGACATTGCATACTGATGGTGGCAGACGATGGGGAACCCTGACTACAAATGTTTCAAAGTCTTTCAACTGGTTATTAAATTCTGCACATAGATTGCCTGTCACTGCGATGGTTCGGATAACATTCAAACATATTGCAGAGAGGTTTGTTGAAAGGCATAGAGGTGCATCAGAATTGATGGAGTGGGGTGTTGAATTTATGCCAACACCGATGAAAATATTTGAGAAATACAATAGGCGATCACATTGGCATTCATATTTACAGTATGATCACGACTGGGGTATTTTTGAAGTTCGCACCGCTATCCATCATCACTGGGGGAATAATATACACATCGTAAATGAAGCGACAGAGTTATGTTTATGTGGAAAATGGACTATCTACCACATGCCGTGAAGTGCTTTCAAAAAATAGGTTTAGGGGCATCCAACTATGTTGATAAGCAATAGAGTGTTGCTCCATACTTAAACACATATAGTGGGCAGTTGCAGCCAGTGGGTGTTGAGCGCTATTGGCCGCCGGAACCATTTAAAATATTGTGAAACAAGGACTATTTGAGCAAGCTACAAGTGCAAAAGAGAACACGTATACGGAACCAAATGGATGTTGGTGATACCGTTTATGCGCGTAAATGTGGCATATGCTCCCAAACAGGACACGACCGTCATAAATCTCCTTCAGCTGGTTTGGGTGGCGGTGGTAATCTAGCTTCTCGTGCAAATTCGTCTAATGTACCCAACTATCAAATATACACGTAGTGTTTTATTTTCGTAATGTTTTTAGTAATAAGTGTATGTACTTGTTTATATTGCAAGATGTATCAAATAATATTATGCTTCCACAGCCTTGTTACAACTTATTGATATTTAACATTTTTCAGTTGAGTAAATTAATGAATTTCTCCCTCCCATTCATGTAATAAAAAATTGATTTGGATTAAAAAATGGAAAATATTGACGTTCACTTTCGAGTGTCACTCTAAAATTATTAGAAAACTGCATCGTCAGAGGAGAAAGATGTTTAATAAATAAGTGAATATATATAGCATAGTTAAATACTACATTTTTTGTGCTGTCTAGTCGATTTGAAAAGTTGCCCGACTACGAAAAAAGCTATTTTGTATCATAAAGAATCCTTAACATGCCAAGCATAGAATGGTTAAATACTACGTTTTGTTTGAATATATATAGTGTGGTTAAATACTATATTTTGTGTGTTGTCTTGTCGATCTGAAAAGATGCTTGACTACAAAAAAAGTTATTTTGTATCAGAAAGAATCTTTAACATGCCAAGTATAGCGTGGTTAAATACTATATTTTGTGTGAATATATATAGCGCAGTTAAATACTACATTTTGTGTGTTGTATTGTTGATCTGAAAGAGCTGCCCGACTGCGAAAAAGATGTTTTACATCAGAAAGAATCTTTATCACGCCAAGCATGGCGCGGTTAAATACTATATTATATATATATATATATATATATATATATATATATAGAGAGAGAGAGAGAGAGAGAGGTTAAACACTACGTTTTGTGTGTTGCCTTGGCTATAAATAACGAGTGCATTCTAGTTATTTTCTACGCTTGACCATATAAAGTAGAAAAACTTTCCATAAAAGCAGGATTTTTTTTGTTCTAACAAATGTCTGACCGCATGTATGTACCAATGTGGCAAACGTTGTATGATGGCAGACTGTTGGGATAACGGTCAAGTTGGGCGCAAATACTGAATGTCTGTGAACAAGTTTGGAAGCAACAATGGAATTTATTGCAATTTTGAGGTATGGATTGATGAATCCTGTTAGCAGGAATGCTACAAAAATTCTTTGCAGTTTCTTCATGATTTGACCAAAAAACAATTGGAATATGAACGAGAATACAAACGAGAAATTGCGGAGTTGAAGGAGAAACTCAAAGAGGTGGAAGAAGAATAAAATAAGCTGGAAGAGAAATTTAAGTGGTTGGAGCAGAAAATACTAGGCGGTCGTGACTAAATAATGACATGTATGTATTGAGTGTAGTCCTTTATCTTTATGTTTTCTGTGTCATGTGTTTTCATTAGTTGTACTGCATTTAAATTATGTTACGTTTCTATGTTTGTGTTCATGTTTGTGCTGTAGTGTTAAAATAAAGAAAAAATGGGGAAATAAAAATATAATACGCATATTATGTAAACATAAAAAAGTGTTGTTATTATTTACATAAAATAATATTTACATAGCGTACATAAAATACAAAAATAGAAAATTAATGTGTCCAACAGCCTGTGTATTTCAATGTAGCTGCTGGTCTGAGGCGCATCCCCTCCCACCCATCTATGCTATCAGGATCATCCTCATCATGTTGCCTCTTTATCGGAGGATGCGTTGCTGCAGGATCGTTAGTAGTGCTGGCAGGATCGGTAGAAGGAGCTGTCGGTCCATCAGCAACCTACAAAATAATAAGTCAGCTCAGCAAATGAAAATATACATTAGTAATGTACGTGTTAAGTCAAAAAAATTTCTTACCATGGTCTCGTCGGGCTCCTGAATATAAGCATCTGTTCGCATCCTGATCAGCATCGAACGAAGTGGCCTCCGTGACGGGCTGGGATGAAGCCTTAATAAGAAAATTATAAAGTTATTTATTGCGAATTAATGAGATAAAAACATATTTAAAATTAATAGCAATAGAAACATAGTTACGCCTGTGAAAGATCCACACCATCCGTCGACGATGAGCCATAACTCAGCTAGCGCCCACCATCCATATCTCGGGTCGGGCGATCCTCAGCAGCAGTCGATGGGCCTGAAATTATCTACTCCTAATCATGCCCAGTAATGCTCGTGCCCGTGATCTACAATGGATCTGACGGGATCATCTGCGATGCTGCTGGAGTAAATGCCAGTTGAAGGTTGTACGACAGTATGTTGCTGGGATGCTCGTCTAGCTGATGGAGGTTACACAGTAAATCAGCTCCAACATCCTCATCAGGTGCCTGAACAGGTGGCTCAACGCCCCTTTGTTGGGGACCACCTCCTCGCTGGCCCCCACGACCCGTGGGATAGCCCTACCTCATGGGGCAGCCCTGTCTCACGGAACAACCTTGCCTCGTCGTCCCCTAGCTCGTGGGATAGGTCCACCTCGATGGTAGTGCCTAGCGCCACATAGGCAGGTACGTGCTCTAAGCACTTATCCTCTCTGGCTCGATGATGTGTTCGGGTAGCCAGCTCTATAACCTGTCGGCCATACTCCTACAAAGCAACCACAGGATCTCCAGCATGCTGATGCATCTGCAGTCCCAACTGGTGGACTAAATGTAGGCCAATATCCTACACAACTTGTAAAATATAAATTACGAAACACTATATCACAATTATAAGTAAGAATACCAAATAACATATCAGTACCTCGTGCCTCCCGGCGTATGGAACGTACCTACCGCCAGCTCGATGAATGGGATTCCCGACAAAAAGTTGGGTAACACCGCAGTACCAGGGCATATAATCATGCTCTGTATCCTGCCGACTAGGTAAGAGGGGTGGCAGAATCAGGTGAAATCACTGGTCCCAAGAAAATATCCGATCCTATAGCCATGCCAAATATGCATCGTCCACCCTGGTACGATCATCCTGCTAGTAATGTGTGTTCTCCCAGGTGGGCGGCATCGGTACGAGTTGCGAATGGCCAAACTGGCGAAGTACTCGCTTGGTGGCATGATGCTCCACAATATCAAGGCATAACAACGGGACGGAAGAGCCCCACATAAGTCAGTCGGCCGAACAATGACAAGGCAAACCAGCTATCAACTCGTCATTGTATGGCATCCAGATGAACTATTAAGTAAGAACAGATAATGTCAGTATACACAACTTGTGTTTGAAGCAATGGAAAGTGAACTTAGATATACATTTACTTGTGCACCATCCAGCAAATCCAAGATATCCCTAAACAAGGAGAGATTATGTCGCGCCTCGTACTCGCGCGTATGTCCCTGCTGAAGTACCCACCTGCTACCTAGAGGGAGCAACTCCGGTGGTACATCCAGATCTAATGGTGGTAGAGGTGGCTGCAACTGCAGGAACCGCTCCCAGGCCCAAACCTAACATAAAAAGTTGACGTAAAATTTAAGATATATTTTTACTAGGTATGTTAAAATGAACAGAGTATTCGAATATGTTGTCACCTATAGTAGTGGCAAAAATCCAGCAATGTCATGCTTGGTGCCCATGCTCGCCCAGCACATACGCCTTACAAGTAGGAGAGAATAGCAGAGCCCTAGCTGTACTAGGGTAAATCATCTAGCCGCTCAAGATGATGAAGAAATCTCAAGCTGACTAGGTTCCCCGAAGTGTTCAGGAACAATACCCCTCCAAACATAAGGAGTAGCAGCAACCTCGTACACCGATCAGCATGATAATCCAGTATATCAACATCGATCTCAGGATGCAATGCCTCCAACCACTATCGAATTGTCACGACCCCAAGCCCAGAACCAGTCGTGATGACGCCTCTCGTGAAGACAAGGCCAGCCGACACACTTCTAATCCAGTTTTTAAGTAATTAAACAATAAGCATTATGTCTACAACATGATATAAACTCAGAAATAACAATGACAAAACAAAACAATTCGTGGAATACGACCCAACATAGCCCAATACCAGGGTGTCACTAGTCATGAGCATCTGCTAGGGTCTAAAACACAACAAAATTCTAGAAAATATACTAGAATAGTCTAATGACATGAAGAGGGAGTAAAGCAATGCTACGGACGTTGGGCAGCTACCTCGTTAAGCTCCAATGACTCTGCCTCAACTCAGCCAATACCCGCTACTGGTTGCTGAAATACCTAAATCTGCACACAAGGTGCAGGGAGAAAAGTGAGTACTCTAACTCAGTGAGTAATAATCATAACTAAAGACTGAATAGTAAGAAATCACGAAAAGTGCATCAACATGTTGTATAGAAGTAGTACAAAACCAGTAAGAAACAATGAAGCTGTAAAATCTCTTAAAACGTCTTAGCTCAGTTTAAACTTCTTTGAAAATGACCTTTTTAATAGTTACGCAAAATGAATGCAAAACAATTAGTGCAGCTAAGCACAGAAAATCCGTCCCTCGGGCACAAATACACAATTAAACAGGTAAATGACAGGAAAATAAGAAAGATAACCACATAAGTTTCGCCCCTCGGGCATAATGTCAACAAATCCGCCCCCGGGCAATATTTCAGAACAGTACCATCCCCTCGGACAATCACATAGAACAATACACGCCCATCGGCCTATATCTCACATCACAATGGGTACCCGCACTCACTAGGGGGTCACACTCCTGGAGGGGTACCTTATGGCCCAAGCGCAATATCAAGTCATCTCGTGGCATCACAAACAGGTCATCGACCTCATATCAATATCAAGCCACCTCGTGGCGTACAATCTCAGGCCTTCGGCTTCATAATCAAAATCAGTGTATCACCGTTGCGACGTGCAGCCCGACCCAAAAGATATAAATTAGTGTATCACCGCTGCGGCATGCAGCCCGACCCAAAAGATATCCTCACAACACAGGCCCTCGGCCTTACTCATTCAAAAATCACATAAGCCCCTCGGGCAACAGTAAAATAGTGTTTCTCAGCCCAAAACATCATTTAAATATCATTTTAGTATTAAAACTGAGTGAACATGGATGAGTTTTGAAAATAGTGAAAAATAACATGACTGAGTTCATTTATAAAGTCAAAATAGTAAGGAAATAACAACAAAAATCCCCGAAGGGTTCAAATAGTTGGCACGAAGCCCAAATATGGCATTCAGCCCAAATAATGATGATAACAAATAGATTTCAGTCAAATACACGAAAAAATTATCAATCGGGACAGACCAAGTCATAGTCCCCAATAGTGCACGACCGCACGCTCATCATCAAGCGTGTGCCTCACTTCAATATAGCACCACGATGTGCAATCCGGGGTTTCAAACCCTCAGAACATCATTTACAATCATTACTCACCTCGATCCGGTCCAAACTCTAGCCCGCGATGCCTTTTCCAACACGCATCGACCTTCGGATGCTCCAAATCTAGCCATAATCAGTACATAATCATTAAAATACGCTAAGGGAACGAAGCTCACTCGAAAATATTCAATTCACATCAAAAATCCCGAAATTGCTCAAACCCGACCCCCGAGCCCATGTCTCAGAATCCAACAAAAGTCACATCAATAGAATCCTCGCCCTCATGCGAGTCTATACATACCAAGAACATCAAAATACATCCACAAATGACCCTTCAAATCCCAAATTTTAGGTCTCCAATTTCAAGTCCTAGTTCTTCAATTTTAGGCTTAGATTTCATGATTTACTAGGTGGAATTCACATAATAACCGAGTTTTAAGACCAAGAATCATACCTCCAAGTGATTCCCCTTGAATCCCTCTTCAATCTCCTTCAAAAAGCTTCAAAATTGACCAACAATGGAGGAACTTAGCCTAAAATTCGCGGAAATAAGCTTTTAAAACATTCTGCCCAGCTATATAATTTCCTTTATCGCGATCGCAGGAAATCCTTCACGATCATGAAGCACAAAAAACTCATCTCCCAAAGATACTCTATGCGAACGCATAAAACACTTTGCGAATGCAATGCTCAGCCCTTTTTACACTACACGATCAAGTGCTCACTGCCGCGTTCGCAATGAATAAACAAAACCAAGCCAAGATCCCAAGTCCAATAACTCTACGCAAACGCGACCATCACTAGGCGTTCGTGATCAACAATTTCACCACTCTATGCGATCGCGACTCAATCTTCGCAAACGCGAAGAACAACTGGACTGCCCCTCGAAAAGGAATCTCTGCAACAACTGAACCTAAAATTCTGCAATTCCAAACTTCACGAAATGGTCCGATTGACTACCCAAAACTCACTCGAGGCCCCCTGGACATCAACCAAAGGCACCAACATACCCCATAACATCATTCAAACTTGTTTCAATCTTGAGAACGCTCAAAACAACAATTAAAACACCGAATCTCAGCGGATTCAAGCCTAAGAATTTCAAGAACTTCCAAATTACGCTTTTGATCAAAAACCCAACCATACCACGTCTGAATGACCTGAAATTTTGCACACACATTCCAAATGACACATCAGAACTATTGCAACTTTCAGAATTTCATTCCAACCACTATATCAAAATCTCACCAATCAACTGGAAAACGCCGAAGTCTTAATTTAGCCAATTCAAGCCTGAACCTTCCACGGACTTACAAAATGTATTCCGATCACGCTCCTAAGTCCCAAATCAGCTAACAGAGCTAACCAAATCATAAAAATTCTGATTCGAGATCATATACAAACAAGTCAAATCTGGGTCAAACCTTTCAAATTTCAAGCTTCAAACTGAGAACTGTTCTTCCAATTTCATTTCGATTACCCTGAAAACCAAAACCAATGATTTACATGAGTCATAATACATCACACAGGGCAATTCATGTCTGAGAACTGGCAAGCAAAGTGCAAAAGCTCAAAATGACCGGTCGGGTCATTACATCCTCCCCCACTTAAACATATGTTCGTCCTCGAACATGCCCAGAGTTGTTCCAAAAGCCAACCAACCACTGAATAGCCTTACCATGCATATACCCGGAGGTGATCCCACGTCACCGTATCTCATATAGGTCTGATAACACATAGAAACTAAAATTTCACAATCCAACCTAGTCCATAAGCCTTAGAACCACATTTCCACTTCTGAGATCATCGACAAGATCAGAACCTCAAATCTATACTCTGAATAAGCTCTAACAGGATGTAATAACCCCTACATGCACTCCTCGGGTGCAATTACATGATACACCACATAACTCAAACGCTTGCAGCAATAACTTCTAATCACAGCGGCTGCACATAACAACCGAATACTGATAGAGAACCTCTTATCAATTAAAGTCTCACTCCAACACTTTCGTATGCTGCCAATGATAAATGAAACACGCAATAAACCATAACCATTTCTCAAATTGACCATTCATGAAGCCACTTCCCCCTTGGCAAAGACCAGAGCGAATTTCCGAGCTGAACCTCGATATTAACCTTCCAACATGCTGAAATTGAATCTGTTGTATTCATTAAAGATCCCAACAATCTTATCTAATCCAACACAACCATTCTAGTAACATGACACCTCAATACAAACTAAAGCCACAACCTGCGCAATACGCGCACCAATAAACAATAGTCCGAACATACTCAAATCATGAAAATGACTCAACTGAAAGAGATGTACCTCAAGCTCACCATGCTCGAAAGAGACAATCACGTGCAATTTGATGTCTGGAACCAAAGCTAATCATCATACCAATGGTGAATCAAATAATATACACCACACAAATCCGAAAAGACATAACTGATACGCCATTCACCGAGCAACACCCAATCACTCTTCCCGCTCGACTTCCACTATGAAACCTCAATATAACCGCACCATATGCGCCTGTAATCTCCCCAGCTTACTAATAAGCTCAATAATACTATTCAGAGCAAACCAAGCCGACTCAAGTTAGAACACACATCCACATTGGCCTGCCAATGGACCGCTTATCAAGGAGTGCCTGAAGCTGCTCCTTCAACTCCTTTAACTTTTTCGGGGCCATACGATACGATGCTCGACATCAATTTAATATCGAAATCACAACCTTGCCCGGCGACATGCCCGGTCACAACAACACATCCAAAAAGTCCCTTACCACTGGAACCAAATCAATAGTAGGAGTCTCTACATTGACATCCATCACGAAAGCCCAAATAAGAAAGACAATCCTTCCCAACCATCCGCTGGGTCTTCGAAATATATTACCACGCTACTAAGAACATAATTTGTCGAACTCGCCACTCAATCCGTGGCATTCCCGGCATAGCCAACATCGCCGGCTTAGCGCAATAGTCCAAAATAACACAACATGAAGACAACCAGTCTATACCCGATATCACATCCAAGATCTAACATACCTAGCAGCAAAAGATCCACTCGGGTCTCCAACTCCGTACAACACACGAATCATCATATCTGATACCAACTCCACTATCCGTGTATACAGCACACCTCTAATATCCAATCATTCCCACGAGAGATACTTGTATGATTCTTCTGTTCCACCAAGAAAACCCAATTATCAATAGTTGATCCAACAAGAAAGTGCTGCAATATAAATGAAGTACCATCAACTTAATCACATTGCCTTTTTCTAAAACATATACCCTCGTTAAATCACCCCCAATTAGCAATACCATTTTCTTAATCATCTGAAGATCATTTCTCTAATTATCTGAAACTGCCCGTGCTGCCTAAGAACTTTATGACCTTCCGTTCAGAATTGTACCATAACCTTATACACGCAAATCTCAATCCTCCACAACATACCGCATATACCATACCATCTTTGGATAACATGAGAACTTCATCCCCTTTCTGAGCCACAAACATCTACGTACTCAACTAATCAAGAACTTTCCATCGATCCCACCTAGAATAAAAATCACTACACATCCTATGCTTCTCACGCTTGCGAAAATATACACCTCTAATCGTGGTAGAAACCATCAAGAACTCTTTGTATTCCACTTGCACAAAACTAAACATCAGGACTAAATCCTTCTGGCTCAACCAGGCTATGCAAGCCATTAAGACCCAAGAGCATTGTCACGAAACACCTGTATAAACTCATTACCTCATAAGCATCCAAAGAACTAATCATATCCTTACTATACCGATTCGGCCTACGACCAAACTATCCCGTCTATCTGAGCGTCCTTCTGATTTACCTTTAACCTAATACTACTTCTTGCTATAGCATCACAATTTCTTAACCCAAACTCACCACAAGATACACAAGCATAATACCACACAGTCTAAGGGTCACAACTCGCTAAATACTCTTTTAAATGTTCCCAAAAGCACTATGTTCAAAATACCTACCCCGAAGAAACTTCTTGCGAATCTGGAACCATTACCTTCCTATTAATGACATAAGAATCCCTTAATTGATATAGAAATATCATAAGTCTTGACACCCTCTAATGCAAACTTCAGTTTCTAGCCAAATTATACACCTGAAAATCTCCAATTATTACATGAAAAACCTTGAACTCATTAGAACCATTCTCTAGAGTCATCCACTCTACTCAAGCTTCAATTAGCCTGATCAAATGAACCGAACAATCCGCGCCTCATTAGCACTCCAACACCACAAAATGTAACCTCATCCCAATACAACCAAGCAACTTCCTGCCCTATGCACGAACATTCCTTACCAATAACAACTCAAGTTATTCCCCGATTCTCATACACCCATAAAGCATAACATAACTTTTATTAAAATTTCCTTTACTCGAGCCATAACTGATTAACAAATACGCCTCGAACTAGAACCAACAAAGCACATAACCGTGTAATCATCTAATCAATAGCAAACTCCCCCACTTGGCTTGAAGCGATAGATCAAAACACACACTATAAATCATAACGCATATACTTTATCGCTGCCATAATACCATAGTGAGACTAACTCAATCCTTCATAAGCTCGTGGAACACAGACCATCTGGTACTTCATATCTTCTACAAATCTCACATTTACTCTCGTAAAAATTAAACCCATGCTCTTAAGCGACCCAGATTCAAATTACAACATGTATCTTTCAATTGAAATAGAGATCTTCTAACAGACAACATAAGGATCGCACACACTTAGAACATTCCGCAGGAGATAACCCACCTGCTTTGCCTCAACTGGCATTTCTATATACCTTCCGCCATCATATTCATCGCGCAGTCACTTAATCTTCCTAAGTCTGAACTCATACCGCAACGTAAAATTTACTTCACTCCCAACTAGGAAACATGATAGGATTCATCACACACCCATAACTCGGGGCTATACCTCAAATCAAGATGGAAATCAAGCACCTAATAGTTCTTCTATCCTCCAGTAGACCCTTCTCGTCGCTTCCAAATCATATGATCACATCTCGCAGTCATAATATACTCACCGCATAGCCATCAATTCATCACTTCTACTAATAGGGGTACTACTAAATATATAAGTTCAAAAACATGGCTCGCATAATCAGCACCTCGGTTCTCAAGCTATAGGTAAAAATCTGACCTCAAGTCCTCTAGACTGGCCCAACGTCAAACACATAGAGATCAAATCTCACCCCTCGATCAGGGAATCACAAGCCATCGATTCATATCTGATACTGAGTGCTCGTTCACTTATACGAATGCGTGGAAGGAATTCAAAAAGTTACATTTCAAGATGAATCAAGGACGAACGATAAGAATTTCAAGAATATGGAGTTTTCCTAAAGGTTCTGCAGCCTCTCGAGGATAAATACAGACGTCTCCGTACCGATCCGTAAGACTCTACTAAACCTGCTCATGACTCGTGAGACCTATGTAACCTAGGCTCTGATACCAACTTGTCACGACCCCAAACCCAGACTTGGTCGTGATGGTGCCTCTCGTGAAGACAAGGCCAGCCGACACATTTCCAATCCAATTTTTAAGTAATTAAAAAATAAGCATTACGTCTACAACATGACATAAACTCAGAAGTAACAATGAAAATACAAAAAAATTTGCGAAATACAACCCAACACAGCCCGATACCGGGGTGTCACTAGTCATGAGCATCTACTAAGGTCTAAAACACAACGAAATTCCGAAAAATATACTAGAATAGTCAAATGAAATCAAGAGGGACTAAAGCTTTGCTACGGACGTTGGGCATCTACCTCGCTAAACTCCAATGACTCTACCTCAACTCAGCCAATACCCGCTACCGGGTGCTGAAATATCTGAATCTGCACACAAGGTGCAGGGTGCTGAAATATCTGAATCTGCACACAAGGTGTAGGGAGTAAAGTGAGTACTCCAACTCAGTGATTAATAATCATAACTAAAGTTTGAATGGTAAGAAATCACGAAAAGTGCATCAACATGTTGTATAGAAGTAGTACAAAACCAGTAAGAAGCAATGACGCTGTAAAATCTCTTAAAACATCTTAGCTCAGTTTAAACTTCTTTTAAAATGACCTTTTCAACAGTTACACAAATGAATGCAAAACAATTAGTGTAGATAAGCACAGAAAATCCATCCCTCGGGCACAAATACACAATTAAACAGGTAAATGATCGGCAAATAAGAAAGATAGGCACATAAGGTTCGCCNCCCCCGAACAATATCTCAGAACAGTACCAACCCCTCTGTAAATCACATAAAAAATACCAGCCCCTCGGGCTATATCTCACATCACAATGGGTACCCGCGCTCACTAGGGGGGTGCAGACTCCTAGAGGAGCCCCTTAAGACCCAAGCGCAATAGCAAGCCAACTCGTGGCATCATAAACAGGTCCTCGACCTCATATCAATATCAAGCCACCTCGTGGCATACAATCTCAGTCCCTCGACCTTATAATCAAAATCCCTATATCACTACTGCAGCGTGCGGCCTGACCCAAAAGATATAAATCAGTGTATTACCGTTGCGGCATGTAGCCTGACCCAAAAGATATCCTCACAACACAGGCCGTCGGCCTTACGCATTTAAAAATCACATAAGCCCATCGGGCAACAGTCAACCAGTGTTTCTCAGCCCAAAACATTATTTAAATATCATTTGAGTATTAAAACTGAGTGAACATGGCTGAGTTTTGAAAACAGTGGAAAATAACATGACTGAGTTCAAGTATAAAGTCAAAACAGTGAGGAAATATCAACAAAAATCCCCGAAGGGTTCAAATAATTTGCACGAAGCCCAAATATGGCATTCAGCCCAAATAATGGTGATAGCAAATAGATTTCAGTCAAATACATGGAAAAATCATCAATTGGGACAGACAAAGTCATAGTCCCCAATAGTGCATGACTGCACGCTCATCATCAAGCATGTGCCTCACTTCAATATAGCACCACGATGTACAATCCGGGGTTTCAAACCCTCAGAACATCATTTACAATCATTACTCATTTCGATCTGGTCCAAACACTAGCTCGCAAAGCCTTTGCTCGCATGAATCGACCTCCAGAGGCTCCATATCTAGCCACAATCAGTACATAATCATTAAGATATGTTAAGGGAACGAAGCCCACTCAATAATATCCAATTCACTTCAAAAATCTCGAAACTGCTCAAACCCGGCCCCCGGGCCCACGTCTCTAAATCCAACAAAAGTCACATCAATAGAATCCACACCCTCACGCGAGTCTATACATACCAAGAAAATCAAAATCCATCCACAAATGACCCTTCAAATCCCAAATTTTAGGTCTCAAATTTCAATCCCTAGTTCTTCAATTTTAGCTTAAATTTCATGATTTACTAGGTGGAATTCACATAATAATCGAGTTTTAAGACCAAGAATCTTACCTCCAAGTGATTCCCCTTGAATCCCTCTTCAATCTCCTTCAAAAAGCTTCAAAATCAACCAACAACGGAGGAACTTAACCTTAAATTTGCGGAAATTAGCTTTAAAAACACTCTGCCCAGCTATATAATTTCCTTCATCGCGATCGCGGGAAATCCTTCGTGATCACAAAGCACAAAAAACTCAACTCCCAAAAATACTCTATGCGAATGCATAAAACACCTTGCGAACGCGATGCTCAACCCTTTTTACACTACACGATCGCGGGCTTACTGCCACATTCACAATGAAAAAAAAAAAAATCAAGCCAAGACCCTAGGTCCAATAACTCTACGCGAACGCGACCATCACTACGCGTTCGCGATCAACAATTTCACCACTCTATGCGATCACGACTCAATATTTGCGAATGCGAAGAACAACTGGACTGCCCCTCGAAAAGCTTTTATGCGATCGCAGGAACCACTACGCGATCGCAGAGAAGGAATCTCTGCAACAGCTGAACCTAAAATTCTGCAACTCCAAACTTCACGAAATGGTCCAATTGACAACCTGAAACTCACCCGAGCCCCCGGAACCTCAACCAAAAGCACCAACATATCCCATAACACCATTCAACTCTTTCCAACCTTCGAAATGCTCAAAACAACAATTAAAATGCCGAATCTCATCGGATTCAAGCCTAAGAATTTCAAGAACTTCCAAATTACGCTTTTCATCAAAAACCCAACCAAGCCACGTCCGAATGACCTGAAATTTTGCAAACACATCCCAAATGACACATCAGAACTACTGCAACTTCCAAAATTTCATTCCGACCTCTATATCAAAATCTCACCTATCAACCGGAAAACGCCAAAGTCTTAATTTCGCCAATTCAAGCCTGAACCTTCCACGGACTTCCAAAATGTATTTCGATCACTCTCCTAAGTCCCAAATAAGCTAATGGAGCTAACTAAATCATAAAAATTTCGATTCGAGATCATATACAAACAAGTCAAATCTTGGTCAAACTTTTCAAATTTCAAGCTTCAGACTGAGAACTATTCTTCCAATTTTATTTCGAATACCCTGAAAACCAAAACCAACGATTTAAATGAGTCATAATACATCATATAGGGCAAGTTATGCCCGAGAACTGGCGAGCAAAGTGCAAAAGTTTAAAACGACCGGTCGGGTCGTTACACAAACAGTCGTCAACGAAAAACGACTGGTCCCATGCAGTACATTCTCATCCTCTGGCCGAAAAGTAGTGAGCTGCTACAGCATGTCCAGGTACTGCACACGTGTCATATCTCTCATGCGAGGCGGCAGAGCAACGGGCAGTCCATCAACGGGCAGCCCATATAAAACCTCCACGTCCTGCAGTGTGATGGTTGCCTCGCCAATGGGCAGGTGGAATGTGTGCGTCTTTGGTCTCCACCGCTCTACCAGGGCCGTGACTGAAGACCAATCGAGGTGCAGTTGCCCGATCTCCAAAATCCTGTAGAAATCCGTCTCACGCAGGCGTGTGACTACACGGGCATGGAGAACTCTGTTATGCAGAAAGTCCCGCATGTCGTCCACTCTCCTGACGCGGAGAGTCTAGATAAACAACTCACCCTCCCATATGTGGGCGGACCTATGATCGCACTGTAATGAGAGTAGCTCATCGTTAAAAGGTCCGGGATAAATAGGCGGCACCTCCATGTCGTCTATTGTAAATTAAACAACATTACTTACATGTTAGTTTTATAATTTTATATGTTTGTTTGGAAATTAAATAATTAAAGTTTATAATTATATAATATTTAATTATGTTGTATTTACATAAAGGTTCCAGGCTCGATATTTGAGGCCCGGTAGCACCAAGATATCCTAAATTCTTTTATGTGTTAGTTTTATTATAACTTTATATGTAATTTTTTAAATTAAATAATTAAGTTTTATAAATAAATATTTACATATGAGTTCTAGGATCGATATTTGTAGCCTAGTATCACCAATTTATCCTGAATTCTTCTATGTGTTAGTTTTATAATTTTACATATTAGTTTGTAAATTAAATAAATATTCACATATGGGTTTCAGGCTCCATATTTGGAGCCCAGTAGCATCAATTTATTCTGAATTCTTGTATGTGTTAGTTTTATTATACTTTTATATGTTAGTTTGTAAATTAAATAATTAATTTTTTAATTAAATATTCACAAATGGATTCCAAGCTCGATATTTGGAGCCCAATAGCACTAATTTATCCAGAATTCTTCTATTTATTAGTTTTATTATTTTACATGTTAGTTTTATAACTTTATATATGTGTTTGTAAATTAAATAATTAATTTTATAATTATTAAATATTTATATATTGGTTCCAGGCTCAATATTTGCAGTCCAGTAGCACCAAATATATGCAGTCCAGTAGCACCAAATAAAAGGCACTACATTTTACTACGCTAAAAGGCACTACATTATACTATGCTAAAGGCACTACATATTACTACGCTAAAAGGTATTATATTTTACTACCTTAAAAGGGCACTATATTACTAATCGTTAAGAAAATAAATAACTTATACCAGATAAAATACAACAAATACATTGTAATCACAAAATATTCACAAAAATACATATAAAATAATAATAGTAATTTATTAACATTTTTATTAATAAATAATAATGATTTCACAATTTTTACATATTTTTTTACAACATTAATATCTTAGTCCGGATAAAAATAATATACAAATTAATCGCAAAAAAAATATACAACATATTCAAAACAACTAATATGCATTATTTATACGAGTTTGGACATAAACTAAATCGGAATACCTCGATTTATGTTTTTTGAAAAGTTGAAGATTTAAAAATTTGACTCCGAAACAAGTAACCCATAACAATAAAAGGTTTGGCTAGGATGTGGGACCAACTTTGATTAGTTTTTATTGGACGGGTGGGGTCCACTCGAGTTTTTTATCAAGTTAATGAGGGGTGAGGGGGGACCGCTGTTTCTTTTTATTAAAAATGGGGGCCTTTGAGTTCTGTCCAAAACGTGGGGGGAAAGGGAAGGGGCGAGTAATTATATATATAAAGCGCGGTTCATTACTACGTTTTATATAAAACTCAGTAATGAACCGTGCTTTATATAGCTATCTTATCAGCTTCTAGGTAAAGCACGGTATTCAAACGCGTTTTATATAAAATGCAGTAATGAACTGCGCTTTACCTTAACATCTCAAACGGCCGTTAAGGTAAAACACGGTTCGTAACTGCATTTTATATAGAATGGTAACTTTTTATTTCCACCTAAAAAGTATTTTGAGTCCAAAAGAATAACATTTCGGTTCCGGAATCTGTATTTGGAGTCCCTTTTTGATTTTATAGAAGCTCAACAACTATTTTTTACATCACCATGAATTACTCATGTGTAGGTGACTCTATTTTTGTAGAGGTCTTCATAGGATGTCCCAGTTGTACAATAATCTGGATATTGTCCAGATCAATTGATAAGCACTTATTCACACAAATTTATATTGGGCTTATGAGGTTCCATTGCTTCTCCCTAAATGGCTACATATAAGGAATCATAGTTCTGAGTTTAACGTCGTTAGCTCGACTTATTAATTGTGGACTTTATCGGTCTATCAAAGTGACTTATGGTTGTTTCTCAAATTTCCCTCCAAACCATAACTTTAACCTATGATCAATTACCTTAAATTTATCTTCTCCATTAGTTTGTTGAATTTCAATTGCTCCTTACGGAGTAACATCTGTAGCATTGTAACGAATTGTCCACCTGAATTCTATTTTTTCTGAAAATAGCCTGAGTCTGCTATTATAAAGAAGTTCCTGGTATCCAGTTTAAAATTGTTTTGCCGGATTAAATTGTCATGCCAATTTTCTTTAAAAAAATTGGCATTTTCATAAGCTTCTAACCTGAGTTCTTCCAATTCATTCACTTGAGAAAATCTATTTGTACTAGCAGAGGTCATTTCAGTACTTTCAATGCCCAAAAATTTTTGTGTTCTAATTAAACTAGAAAATGATAAGCTTTTTCAAAGACTATCGGTATGGATATGTATCAATTGGTGTTTTAAATATCACTTGGTATCCCCATATTGTATCATCTAATTTTAAAGCCCAATATTTTCTGAAAATTTAAAAAAATTAAAGTATTGTTTTTAATTTGTGGCAAGAAACCTCAACTTGCCCTTACGTTTGAGCGTGATATGGTGTTCCTGTTTTGTAAAATACATTATATTTTGACAGCAAAGCAGAAAATTGTCTATCGGTTATATTTTAATACACCTAAGGGGATAAGTTCTCTTTTATAAGGTTAGGCAAGAGACTTATAAGGTTAGGCAAGAGACTTACCTCGATTCCAAGTTATCAATCCGGCTCTTTAATCTCACTAGAACTCGTCAAACGACATCGAGTACTCCAAAACTAATCAAAAGTCGTATAAACTAATAAACATATGCTCGAAATTTCATAATTTACCGATTAAACTAATTTCTCAACCAAATCCGGGAAGTCCATAAAAATCACTCCCTTCGGTCCACGTGCCCGGATTCGAAAATATTTCAAACATAAATGTTGCCCATGACCTCGAGAACTCAAATATATAATTTATTCCCAATTCCATTATCGATTTCGTGGTCAAATCTCATTTTTATCAAACCCTAAGTTCAAATAAAATCCCACAAATTGTCCTATAATTCCATGTTAAATCTAACCATAGTCCGTGTATTTAACTCAAAATTGATAGAAATCACTTACCTCTTGATATTAATGAAAATCCTCCACAAAATACTCTCAAAATTGTCCAAGACGAAGTGAAAAATGAGAGAAAAGATACTAAGTCTGGTAATAAATTTAAGTCTGCCAGTGATTCCATCTTTGCGATCGCGGAAAATGCATGGCGATCGCAAAGGCCAAAATTTCCACTGACAAAAATGTCCTCTTCGCATTCGTGGCCTGGCGGTCGCCTTCGCGGTGCATCACTGCCCAGCCTTCCACATTCGTGACCCCCAAACCTCCCTGCCCAGCTCCTCCATTTCCTCTTCGTGATCGATGTTGGGCCTTCGCGTTCCCGAAGCACTGCCAGGACAACCTTCGTGATCGGAGACCCTTGTCCGCGTTCACGAACGGCAATCAGTTGCCCCTCCAATTTTCTTCTTCGCGATCACAAATCACACCAGCACACCAACAGTTGTCAGACAAGTTCAAACGTACTCCAGGTGGTCCGAAACACACTTGGTGCACCCGAAACCCTGTCCAAATGCACCATCAAGTTCATAAATACATTGCGGACTTACTCGAAGCCTCGAAACACATAAAACAATACTAGAATCAAGAATAGCACCTCAAAACATACTTAGACAATTCAGAATGATGCCAAATTTTACGCACAAGTCATAAATCACCATATAGAATTATTGCTAGGCTCGTAATTCCAAACGGACCTTGATTAAGCCAATTTTAAGGCTTTGATTTAGCAACAATAAAATGTCGCCACAGGAGCTCGACTAATTGGGGCGACATAGTCGCCCCTAAAATACTTCTAGCGGCGACTCGATCGCCACAAACGTTTCTCAGCCAAAAATAAATTCGGAGGGAAAGAAAAAATGAGGCATACTTGTTGCGATATATTTTAAGTCGCCACTAAAACACAATATTAGTGACGGATATAAAGGTCGCCACTGAAACACAATATTAGTGACGGATATAAAGGTCGCCACTAAACTATCAATTTTTTGACAAGCTTTCATGTCACCACTAAAAGTCACCACAGAAAACCTACTTTTTTGTACTGCATCCACTTAATGTAGAGGAAAGTTTTTGTTACTTTGAGATCTCGAAATCTCATTTCAAGTTTGAATGTGGACTCATTTTATGGCTTCATGTGGTTTTGATCAAATTCATTAAGGTTACCTCAATTGAGAAGACAAGTGCTAAAGGTGTATGTGCACGTCAATTGATTGGTTTTTTACAAACTTTATTTTTATTTTTACGACCCTACCTCTTTTTTTTATTTATTTTATATATGAGAAATTTATTTTTACACGTAAGAAATTTGTCTTTTACACATAAGAGATCTAAAAGTTCATTTCCTAAATTTAAATTTGTTAATGGACATGATGTATAAATAGCACAACTTCCAACTCCAACCATTTGTATGTGAGTAGCAGGATAAATAAGTTGAATGTATGTAGGTGTCTATTAATTCTCCAATAATTATATGACCAAAAAGCAAACAAAAGTTAGTCGTCCAAAATGCTAAGTTGAAGAATCAGACAGTGGCTAATATTTTACTACGATTATTAAACAAAGGAAGAAGACATAAAATTGTACAACAATAAGGAAAAACAAAGTAATGGACGGACAAGGTGCAACCCATCAAAAAATTAGCGCAAAACGTCATCCTTAATTGATCTATAGGTCTAAATGAAGACAATACGTTGAAAACTAATGAAAATCTAGGGCCATAAAGCACCTGCCAGTAAAGCAATACTACTTTAATGTCTGTGTTGTCGAAGTAGCCGTCTAATAGTCTAATTACAGTATAAAGTTGCGCAATATCACATGCAACTCTTTTGATATGATATTTTTTTTCTACTATAATAGTATAGGGGGTTCAAAAATTACTTTAACTTAGAAGTTCAAATCCCAATAAGGCATTGCAATGTCAACTTCTCCGGCACATCATTAACGGTATGAGAGGGAGCTAGAGTGCCGGCAATGAGTTCAGTCAAACCTAGTAGTTTTAGTTCAAACTTTTGTATTTGTCTTAAAAATTTATTGAATATGTATAAATTATTTATTTAGATCAAGTAACTTAAAAGGATTAAAATCTCAAACTCATAAGTTTGAAATCATGACTCCGCCTCTGTTTGGAGGAGCATATACAAGTGTCTTTGACTTAAATTTTGGAGGCGGTTGACTCGCAACATATACATCCTTGAACATTTGAGCTTGTAGCATAAACGTGGACTGAACAGCTTTTGTCCAGAATTTTATAAGTATCCTGCCCGCAAAAAATTAAAAAAGTTCCTACCAGCAGAATTAATTAAGCAATCCTAATTTTATCATAAACTTCTTAACAATATAATTTTATCTCAAATCGGAGAACAACATTATCGCATATTCTCGAAATGAAAATATTGTTAGAGTATAAGATGAAAATTTTAAGCGCGAGTAAATTGATTGTATTTTACGATTATTTCAAAGTCTTAAAACGAATGTTGATCAAACAACTTTATTGTTTTTGAAATTAGAGGTAAGATGAGGGTATGTGTACCATTTTACATCATGTTGGCTAGGAATGACTAAAATGAGATTCTTAATGCCTTTGACTAGATACCAGCTTTTTAAACGCGCAAAAAAAGAGTCATTAGAGTCATATTCTAAACGGATTGATCTTATTAGTTAAAGGTCGGTCGGTCTTATGTTATATTAATCAAAGCATTCTCTTTCATATTAAATGACGTAATAGTCTTTGTATAAAGATACATGACATTCCACGTTAATAACTTAGGGTTTGTTTGGTATAAATGAAAATGTTTTCCATGGAAAATATTTTCTTAGAAAACAAATTGTAATCTTATTCTTTTTCTGGTGTTTGGTACGCAAATCAAAGAAAATATCTTCTCAAGAGTATTCATAAATAATTTTGATACAATAAACATGAAGTCATAAACTTTCGTACCAACAACCTTCCAAACCCACAAATTTCATAAACTTCTGAACCGCAAAACTTTCGAAACAGCGAAATTTCGAACCCGTAAACTTTATAATTTCAAAACCCTTAAACTTTGAAGCACATAAACTTCTGAACTCATAACTTTGGAACTTGTAAAATTTTGAACTTGTAAACCGAAAAATGAAAAAATTAAACTAAAAATATATTAAAAAAATATTTTCGTCCTGGGGTGCGCGGGGGAGGGGGGGAGGGTGCAGAAAAAAATAGAAATTTGAGAATTACAAAAAAAGTTTAAA